>WBMZ01013873.1:0-171926 GCA_013400975.1 Atrichornis clamosus
ACAGCCTCTACGTCAACGGTGACAATTTAAAAAAATTTTGTGTAATTTTCATGTTTTTCTCTATACTTGTGTGATATCATCTCTTGTCATTGTCATTCATATCATTTCTTTTTTTCTAGTATTTTCTGTTCTTTCACTCTACTGTATCTTTAAATTTTTTTTTTTTACCTTTAGAGGACCTCCTCATATACTGGTTTATATATTTATCTCTTTCTATGTATTCTGTTTGTATGATAAAACTAACCATTTTCAATGTTAATTTCGTCTCTCACACTAATTTCAAATATTCTATCTATGAACGTCTCCAGAAAAGATAAGGATTGCCCTTTTAAGGTCAAGCACTAGAACTTATCACCCCTTGAGAAATCATATATAAATTTTCCATGTAGAAGTTAAATTGTTCCTTGGCCATGGCAAGGTGTTTGGAACTTGATGATTAAGTTTCCTTCTAATCCACACCATTCTGTGATTCTAAACTGGATTTGGGGAATGGTTAATTTGTCTCTCAACATCCCTAGCAAAAGGAGAATTCTGTGCACTGCTAAGAAAAACAGCAGTTTGCAACAACTTGCAGCAGGATGAGTGTGCATTTATGCACAAAGGAGTCATCAAATCAGTCTTTCCTAGGAAATGTTTGCACAGGAGCTCTCACACATGTTCTGTGTTCCAGTGTGTGCCAAACCTTCCAAGTTTTAAGCCAGTTTCTCAAATCCTCTCCCTTTTCTTCTCCCCACAGGTTATAATGAAGTGCAGCCTGAACTATGTAAGTACCTTTAAAGAGAAATGGAGAAGCAGGAAGATTTTGCTCATTAGCAACAGCCAAAAAAGCAGGTTGGACGAACCAACCAAGAGCATGCTGGACTATAAAACAGTGTTAAGGAATTCAGGAGCCTGTTAGGGAGCCACAGCTTCTACAATCTTGAAGCCAACTAGAATATCTGGGAATTTTTCTTATTCCTCCCTGGATGATGAACATGAATGGTATTTTCAAGTAATAATTTTCCTTTCTCATTACAGCTGCTGGTCAAAGCACCCAACCTCTGATACCTGCAGTAAAGAACTTCACCCTGAATTTCACCATAACTAACCTCCAGTTCACTGCAGATCTGGAGAATCCCAGTTCCAGGAGATTCAAGTCAGCAGAAAAAGTCATGTACCACTATGTGAGTCTGGCACAACAATGCCCTGCTTGGGCACAGTTCTGTCACCATCTCTCACCTCTTTCCTTCACTGGGACATTTGACTTATTTACATGTTGTTATTCCATGTCCAGGTGGACCCTTTGCTCCAAAGGAGCAGCATTGGCCCTGCTTACGTTGGCTGCAAAATAATGGCATTCAGGTAAGAGCCACGTCTGGGAAAAGTCTCAATTCCCTGCTTCTTAAAATTCCCATTTCTCAGCGTTCAACACATCTCTGAGTATTTTCTAACATGGTAGCACTGTTCAAGTGGTTTTTTTAATCTCTGCCTTTGATCATATGCTAAAAGTTAGGATGGATTTCTCAATAACGGCTCAAATACCCTCAAGCAATGCTTCGTTTCCTAGGTCCAAGAAGAACAGGGATGACACAGGAGTAGATGCCCTGTGCAGCTACAGAGATGAGCCCTCAGGTCCCAAATTCAACAGGGCAGTGGCTTACCAGGAGCTGAGCAAGATGACAAATGGCATCACCAAGCTGGGACACTACAGCCTCAACAGCCAGAGCCTCTACGTTGATGGTAATGGGAGCACCTCAAGGCATTATTCCTAAGGAAGTTGTGGATGCCCCATCCCTGGAAGTGTTTAAGGCCATGTTGGATGGAGCTCTGAGCATCCTGGTCTAGTGAAAGTTGTCCCTGTCCAGGGCAGGGGGTTGGAACTGGATGATCATTGAGGTCCTTTCCAACTCAAACCATTCTGGGATTCTGTGCTGGAGTCATAGAACCATTATGGGCTGGAAGAGACCTCTGAGATCAAATCCACCCTTCAGTGTTGACACAGACTGATTTGAAATGAGGATGGAGAAGATTTAATACACCTCTCAAAAGAAAGAACAAAAATTAGAGGGCAAAACCCTGTCAGCCCCCACGTTAAAAGTAATTAATTCAGTAACTACAATCTTGTAATAAAACCCCATGTATTTAGTCCTGCTGAGACTTTCTTGGAATATTTTCCTAATAATTGTCCATTTGTTTTTCAGACTACAATGAACCTCATAGTCCATCATGTAAGTATATTTAAAAGCAGATACATGCTGAAGCTACTTAGAGGCATAAATTGATTTTGTTTCCTGCTGATTTGGCAATGTTTGTAACATTGCAAAGTGTCTGAAGGGTGGGATCATGTTCTTATCGGTTTTTTCTCTAAGAAACACAATAACAGCAGTGTTTTATGAAGATCCTGTTCTTATTTTATTCCTGTAATTTTTGTTCTCTCTTGCAGCAGTAAAATCAGCCACCACCCAAAGCCCAGGACAAATAACAGAGCACTTCACCCTGAACTTCACAATCACCAACCTCATGTTCACCACAGACCTGAAGACCCCAAATTCTCCCAAATTCCGTTCCACTGAGAAAATAATGCGTCACTATGTAAGCCAAAGTCCCCTTGTTTTTCCACTGAAATCACCCAGGATTTGGGGTTTCCCATATTCACAGAGGCTTTTCCTTGTCAGATTGACCCCCTGCTTCAGAAGAGCAGCATCAGCCCCCATTTCACTGGCTGCAAAGTGATGGGATTCAGGTGAGCAATAACCTGAGAGGTTAACTTGGAACTGCAGCAAATGGGTTTCCTTACCTGTGACTGACACTTTAATGACTGTTCTTTTCCTTTTCAAGTAGTTCCTATCATTATAATAAAGCTTTATGCACTTTTGTATGGTCTTTATCTTACAAAGCTTTTCTTTCTTTGTAAGGCCATACCTGCAGTTCATCTGGGAACTGTGGGAAGATTTATTTGGAGGAGTTTTTTTATCACATCACAAAAAACCCCCAACCCAACGGATTTTTTTAATAACTAACACAAGCTCTATGATATTCAATTCCTCAGGTCAGGGAAGAACAGGGACAGCACAGGAGTGGACACCATCTGCAGCTATGGCAAGGGCTCCCAAGTGCCCAAGTTTAACCCAGCTGAGGTTTACCAAGAGCTGAGCAGGATGACAAGTGGCATCACCAAGTTAGGAATCTACAGCCTGGACAACCAGAGCCTCTATGTCAATGGTAGGTGTTTGATTTTCTCATTGGTGTGGGACCACCTTGGGGCTCAGGGATCACTTCAGTGTTAAAAAAGGGACCAAAAAAAGTGGAGTTTTTTGCATAACTGATCTGTATAAGATGAAGTGTAGGCTTTAAAATCTTTCCACATCGATATTTCTGAAGATTTCTATATTTCTATAATTTCTATATTACATTGAAGAGCGACTTAATTTTAGTCTTGACCTCAATCATTCACCTGCCTATGAAATGTCACCTGATTTCTGTGCCACCAGTGTTTAACCAAACAGTGGCACACACATTCTCTCATTTCAGCCTTTGCTCTTCCCAAGCACCTTGTTCTGCTCAGGCTTTATTTGTTTAACAGATTCACACCCCTGGGGACTGGTCCTGATGATTCATTCCCAAACCATCCGTTTACTCACCCCTCTCCACCTCCATGCTCCCAAAGTGGGTGGCTCTCTCACATAGCTGTTTCTCTTGCATTTCCTTTCCAGGTTACAACGAACCACTCGAGAGATCCCGTAAGTATTTTGCCAACTTCATTCCAGGGGAAGCTCTCAAAGGAGCGGTGCCCTAAGAAAATCAGAGGGGAAGAGGTTATTCAGAGTAGCCTTGAGGTGGGCTGGGATTAGGAATGCCTTTGAAAGTGAAGGCAGCTTTTCTGGAGAAAATTCCTAATTCTTCTCCCCTTTGATGACAGCTCTGAGCACCACAACTGCACCAAGGCCAATGTCCAGGAATTTCACACTCAACTTCACCTTGACCAACCTCCAGTACACGGCAGATCTGGACACCTCAAATTCCCGCAAATTCATTTCCACAGTGAAGGTTATCAACCACTATGTGAGTCTGGCTCTGCTTTTGCCCATTTTTAACCCATTTTGGGTTATGGTGGTGACCTAAATCCGCCTGCATTAAACTCAGGACACAATTCCCAGCTCTCAGCTGTACTTTTTTTTTTTGACAGATTGACCCTCTTTTCAAAAGAAGCAGCATAAGTTCTGCCTACACAGGATGTAAAGAGATGAAATTTAGGTAAGACTCAGAATCCCAGGATGGGTCAGGTTTGAAGGGACCACATTGGGTCACCTGCTCCAGCAGGGTCATCCCAGAACACATGGACAGGATGGCTCTGAAATATCTCCAGTGAGGAGATTCTACAGCCTTTCTGGACAATCTGTCCAGTGCTCAGTCACTGCCCAGGGAAGTTCTTCCTCGTGTTCAGGTAGAACTTCCTGGGCATCAGTTCCTACCCGTTCCTCTTGTCCTTTTCCCAGGCATCACAGAGCAGAGCCTGGTCCATGCTCTGACCCTTCCCTGCAGACACTAAAAGCATCTGAAAGAGTACTAAAACTAAAAGTACCTGAAATAATAAAATACCTAAATATAAAACAACTAAAATACTCCTGGAAGTACAGTGAACCATTTCACCTGCTTTTACACGCTCTAAATTTGGGTGTCACCTTGGCTGTTCTGAGGCCAGAAAACAGAACCAGTGACACTTCCCTGTCCATTCAGGACTTTTTTTGCTGGTAAAATCACTTGGATGTCTAAATGTCATCACCACAATTCTAGAGAGCCTGAAGGATGCAGGAGCCCAGTTGCCCTGAGGTTTTTTGGTGTCTGTCATACAAATCCCACAGCAGCAGCAGTGTCCCAAAGCATGTGTCTGACATTTTTCCTTAGGTCTGGAAGGCACAGGTATGACACAGGGGTAGATGCTGTCTGCAGCTACAAGGACAATGCCAGCCTTGCCAGGTTTGACAGAGAAAAGCTTTACCAGGAGCTGAGCACCATGACAGACAATGTCACCAAACTGGGGCACTACAGCCTGGACAGGAACAGCCTGTACGTCGATGGTGAGCATCCATGAGGATACCAAGATTTAGGGATCACTCCTCATTGCTCCACTGGGGTCTGAGCACTTTGCTTTGTTGGTTTTCTGTAAGCTTTGACACCATGACAAAACCAATCCAACCGGATATTGCCATTCTAGCAGAATTTCCATCCCTTAAATCATTCAAATTCTTGCAGAACTTCATTGTTACATTTTATAACCTAAGCAGGGATGTACCTATATTGCTTTTTATGATATGGATCTAAAAATAAATGCACTCTACCTTTTTTTATTTAGGTTTCCCCCTCACAGACACAGCTGCCACCAGGAAGCCTATCTTGACTGAAGCTGCAGCCAAATTGGGCTACAGACTGAGCTTCAGAATAGTCAGTGAAAATCTCACCAACCCTGATTCCCAGTCTCCAGAATACAAAGCAGCAGTGGAAAGCATCACTAATAAGGTAAGGAGCTGCAACTCAAGCCTGTCTGGTCAGTTTTTGAAGCAACTGCCAAAGATTTGTGTCTTAGTCAAAAAAAAAATCAACATTTGGGAACAAAAGATTCTAGAATCTGAAAGATGAGAGTGGCCTTTGAATGACTTTTGATTTTGTTCTGTTGTACCTGGTGGGTGTCATCCCTGCCCATGGCAAGGGCTGGGACTGGAGGATCTTTACGGTCCCTTCCAACTCAAACCATTCCATGATTCCATGTGGTCTTAAGAAATTATCTCCAGCCAAAGACATGGACTGCAAAATGCAAGAGTTGAGCTGTTAAATAAACTCAGCATTTCAGTCCCAGCTCCAGAAGCGCATCCAAGGCCAATCCCTGCTGGCAAATCCCTGCTCACTCTGTGATCATTATGTCCATGACTCATTCCTGAGAATCCAACACTTTCTCTTCAGCACCAATCCAATTTATCAGCCTGATAAGGCCCTAATTGGGTGGGTTTTGCTCTCTTTGAGCTGTGGGTCTGTGTGGTTGGGATGGCAGCTGTCACTCAGGCTGGCAGGAAGGTTTGTCAGGCTGGAAGTCAGACTCCAGCACCAGAAAGGGGCAGATTCACAAGTAAAAACCAACTCCCATGAAATCCAACCAGCAAAAAATAAATTCCAGAACTTGAGTCCCTCCTGCTGGCCTAAAGCATCCCCACAGTGGCCGGAACTGATGAAAATGAAATGTGACATTTTCATTTCAGGTGAATCAGCTGTACCGTCAGAGCGACCTGCGAGAGCGGTTCCTGAGCTGCAGGATCACGGGGCTGAGGTCTGGGATAACACCTGCCTTTGTTTGAAAGATTGCCACACCCTGGCACCATTCCCCCATGGCCAAGTGCCACTGGCCCCTGCGGAATTCCTCCCTTCCATTCTCCTGTTGGAAATTTACACCCTAGGAAGTAATTTTTGGGCTTCCCAGAATTTGTCAGTTTAGATTTCTTTTCTGGCTCTGGTTTCTCAGCCTCGGACAGCATTTCTGTAAGGCACTCGCAGGTCCCTGAGTATCCCAGGAATTACTGATTCCATCCTCTTAATGGGATCTGGTGACCCTGCAACCTCTGCACTCCTCTCAACTTGAACTCCACTAGGTTTTAAAAGTGAGCTGCCCATGGGATAAGGCTTGGACAAGGGACCCTCCCACAGGGCAAAAGCTTTAAAAAACCTAAAAGTGCTGCTCTTTCATTGCATTCATGCAGTGAAACCTAAATTTTTAGAGAGAAGAGGTAACATTTCAATTGCTGTCCCTATCCAAAGGAAAAACCCAAACCAGCCCATTCCACACCATTACTTTAAACCACTCAACCCTCAGAACAGCAGGAGCCCTCCAGGAAACTCCTTCCCCCATGAAGCTCTCTGACCATCCTGATCATCTCCCAACCTCTGTTCCTCTGTCCACAGGACTGGATCCATCGTGGTCGACTGCCAGTGCTTCTTCCAGCCAGACCCCAACATCAACAGGGCCGTGGTGGAAAGGACTTTCCAGGACAGGACTTCCAACACCACTGGGCTGTGGCTGGGGAGCAGCTACCGGCTGCAGGAATTCTCAGTGGACAGTATGTGGATCAAATTCCAATGTCCACCCAGATAACTCACTCTGCCACAGAATGCTCAGAATTCCCCAAGTTCTCCTCTGTCAGAGCAGAACTAAATCTGTTGTTAAGTTGAATCTGAGATCTGAGTTGGGCCATTCAGACATTCAGTCCTTTAGTCCTCAATGGCTTAAGGGGTTATTAAATATTAAGGTGTTACTCAAAATTAAGGGGTTGTTCAAAATTGAGGGGTTACTCAATATCAAATAATCAGAAAATGAAGTGGGAGCTGCTCACCAAAACTACAACCATTTAGAGCTAAACAGACTTGCAGCTTTTTTTTTCCCAATGTGCAGCATCCCAAATGAATGAATGGCTTGGTACTTTGCTGTAGGACTGATTGGGAATTTCCTGTCAGACCCCAGTGCAGCTCAGGTTCTGCCAATCTAAGACTTCAAGCTAAAAGTCTGCAGGTCAATGCTGCTTGGTAGGAAAGCCTCAGCTTCTCTCTGCTATAATTCACCATTTTCCTCTTAATTTTCAGACTTGGAACTCTCAGTGGAGGCAGCAACTCACAGAACCCCCCTCAAGTCCGGGAAAGAAAACTTCGGGTTAAATTTCAGAATCTCCAACCTTCCCTACTCGCCAGAACTGCAGGACTCCACCTCCCAGATGTACCAAGACAACAAAGAGAAGATTGAGAAAGGGGTAAAATGAACAGCAATATCTTGAGCTCCCTGTCCAAATGATGCATTAAATTTACCCTGTTTCCCCCAACTGTTTTGTTTCTCCCCATCAGCTGGAGGTGTTCAGGAGCAGCCGCCTCGGGGACCACTTTGCTGGCTGCACTGTGCAGAGCTTTGGGTACGTCCAGTGCTTTTTTCCTGAGCCCCAAAAGAGCAGTTCAGGAAGACAGTGAGGGTGTTCACACCTCCCTGCCAACCTCCGTGCTCTTGGTGACACACGGGAGTCACTTCATTCACCCTCAGGGCAGATTTTTGCCACAAAAGGTTTCTGTCCAAACGAGTGGCTTTGTTCCCGTGCTTGCAGAGCTGTTTTCATGCGTGAACAATCCCAGGGTAAAACAAACACGGCCATTCCCTTATTTAACGTATTCAAATAAGCCAAAACTCCACTGACACACAGCAGTAAAACCATCAGCAGAGCTGACCAGCCCGAGGACAAAATCTGCCTCTGTGGTTGTCCTCCAGCACCTCTTTGGAGGAGCAAAGCAGCAGAGTGGATTTACCTCTTAGCAATAGAGTGCATTTACCTCTTAGAAATGCTTTGCTGGGATTAAATCACTGGGTGGATCTCCCAAGGCTGCCAGAGTTCCTGTCTCACCCAGAACAAACTGCAGAAAGTGATCCCATCCCAATAAAACATTGCTGGGACATCTGCAAACCTGAGCCTGCCTCCAAACCCCCCTCCCTGCCTCTGCTCAGCTCTACTTCATTTTCTCCTCTCCATTTTCCCTTCTCCCTAATGACTCCCTGCCTGTCATCCTCCAGGCTTGTCCATGGCAAGGGATACACAGAGGTTGCCTCAACCTGCAAGTTCACCTTGGATCCCCTGGCAGGGACTTTACAAGAGCAGGAGGTGTTTGAGGAGCTGAAACTCCTGACCCAGGGCTTCACCAGGCTGGGCCCCAGCTACGAGCTGGAGGAGCAGAGCCTGGTTGTGGAAGGTGAGAGCTCCTGCAGTGACATTTGGGGAATTCTTAGTTTTGCTCTAATTCCAGAGTGTTCTGTTTCTCATCTGCGCCACTCTTTGTTTCCAGGTTACTCTCCACTCAAGACAGATGAACCAGAGTCCAAAAGATCTGGTAGGTTTGGGGGTTTTTTTTTGGGAAGGATTGACTTGACAGCCATTGAAAAATTGAGCTGTAATAAATTAGCACCACATATCTTGGAATGGGACCAGACCCATGGAAGAGACCAAAAATAAAGGGCTCTTGGTAGCCAGCAGCAGGTGCCACCAGAGGCCACTAGCCTGAGGGAAATGGAAATGAAGGACAGGCAAGAGCAGTGCAATTTGGGAAGCTGCTTTAAAGCCCTGGCACCAATAAATTTTGGTAACTGCAGTGTTTCTAAAAAAAGACCAAGTCAGATATGGTGGTGGGGGCTTAGCTACAGCCCCAGGACTAACAGCAAACAGGAGAAAGAAAAGAAAAATCATGGAACTGCTGCTTTTCCATGCACCACAAACACAAAATAGCCACAGCTTTTGCTGGCACCCTGAGCTCTGTCCCCGACCCCAAAAGAGTCCAGAGAGCAGCTGAGACAGAACTTTGTCACTCTGAACATCCCTGGAATCAGCTGAGGGCTCTGAAGTGGCATTTAAGGTTGTGGATCCCCGGAGCCTCTCTCCATTTTACCAAAGTTTTGTCATTTGGCCTCACCTGCAGAGTGTTCAGCACTTCTGAACTGTGCCAGGGCGAGATCTCCCTCTCTGAATCCCGTGTGCAAAAGACCACAAACCTGATGTGCCCTTCTTTTGCCTTTGCAGATCTTCAGTTCTGGGCAATCATCCTCATCTGCCTTTTCACCCTGTTTGGCTTCATCCTCCTCCTCCTGCTGTGCTTCCTGGTGAGTGTCCCCTCTGCTGTCCCACCCGTCCCTTGACCCCAGCAGTGCCCAGCCACCTGCAGAGACGCAGGAGGGACACTCAGACACATTCCCAAGGGTCCCAGTGGGAGCAGAGCCTGGCATTCCTGGCAACAGCAAAAGGCACAGCAAATCCTTCAGTCACTGCCAGCTCTTCCTGGGAACGAGGAGATGGGGATGGGAATTTATAGTCAGCCAAGCAGATTTCTAGGAAAGGAAGCAGGATCTTCTTTCTAGAAAAGCAGCAGGATCATGACTGACACTGAGATTTTGCAGAGGGAAAAAACACAAACCCAAAGGTGAGGCCAACAGCAAGAGGTGGAATTAGGGAATCCCCTGCAGCATTTCTTAAACCTCTTGCCTGTCCAAACACCTGCAGGACGATCAGGTTGCAGGTGAGGGAGTGCCAAAGACAACATTTTTAACATCCTGTGGGAACCACAGTCAGGATTTTGTACTCCATGCCCTTAACCTACAGACTGCAGCAGCCTGTCCCGCTGCAAATCCTTGGAAAAGGCAGAGTAGATCCTCTTCCCACCTCTGGTGATGATTTGATGGGGAATGCCATCTTAATAGCACTGTTAGAAAAGCTTCCTTGGCACCAGCTGAAGAGAAGAGCTCAACCTACAGAGAGCAGAGAGCTTCAGGGGTCAATATTACAGCCAGCAAGATTTAGGAGAGGAAACCCCTCTGCTGCAGAGCTGCCTCACAGCTTTAGGCAAACATCCCCAAAATCCCTCCCTTCCCACCTGGCAACAGGACTTGGGGGCATCTAATGAGCAGCAAAGCACAGATTCTTTGGTTTTTGCCATTACTTTTTCTTCTTTTCCCATTAACTCTGTTCTTTTCCCACCAGGGCATCTCTTGCCTGAGGAGGAAGTCCCACCTGTACCAGGTGCAACAAGGCCTGTATGGGCTGTACTTCCCCCACCTGAGCACAGGGAAGGTGCACTGACAGCTGAGGTTGATCTCCACAGACCTGTTCGTCCACTGATGAAGGAAAAATAGTTCTAAAGGCTAGGAAAATGTTTCTTTTAGTAAATTATGTTTAGCGTTTTCTCTCGCCTCGAGACAAATCTTTGCACTATTGCCATGATTATTTTCAGACTCCAGGAGACTGCCAACAGTGCAGATGCTGTGGAAAATATTTTTTTTAAAGCACTGCAGTATTTTATATAAATATTACACAACCAAACAAAAATAAAGCCTACCAGGAGCTGCAGTTTTTGAGGCCCTTCAGTGTTAACGTCAGTTTTCTGAAAAAGGCTTAAAATTACACTAATTTATAGATTTTTGGGGACTGACTGTTGTAGGCTTAGAAATTTCACCTAGATTTTAGCTTTTCCACCACTTAGCTTTCAAAATGTAAATATCTTAAATTAATTAAAATATTTAATCTATTTATAATTATGACATTGTGATGTGAAAAATACATTGTTAAATCTGAGTGTGATACAGCCAGGCTGTGTTTTTTGAGATTGACACTGATTTCAGTTCAATAAATGCCACTTTTACTGCCATGAAGTTGTGTTTCCTCTCTCTCAGCTTTTTTATCATCCCGAATAACAAACTTCTCCTGCCCTGCAGAAATCCCAGAGGTTTTGCTCCTCAGCTGCCATCCCATGGTGCAGGATCTGTTTGCACAGGGATCAGGACCTTTCTCTGCCCCTCCAGCCCACCTCAGCTGGCCAGAATTGCCCCAAAGCTCCCGTTTTGTGCCCAAATTTTCTGCTGAGACAGGGCTGTTTCTATGTAATTATGGATCCTACCATTAGATGAACTCCCTGAAAGTGAAAGCGTTCTATCAGAATGAATGAAACCACGATTAGTCACTAATCCTTCCACTGCAGGCAGCGTTTCCACGCAACCAAAGTGGGTTTTTGCTTTCAAAGCAAAGCTCTTCAGGGGCAGGTCCGACCAGTTTGCCCCCAGCTCAGAGTTTCCTACACAGAGGATTAAAAACCTGTTTGCTGGCTCAAACAAAGGCCTTTAAGCACCAATTATGTCAGCAAACACCGGAGAAATGCCCTCAGAGCTCTTGCAAAACTCCTCTGCAGGCGTCCCTGTCACCCCTCGTGTCCTGGGTGCCGCTGCCACCCCGTGACAGGGACACGGAGTGGGAAGGAATTCCCAGCTCCCAGCCTGACCACGGGCAGGGCTGAGCCCAGCCATCAGAATCACAGAATCCCAGAATATCCCGAGTGGGAAGGGACCCACAGGGATCATCCCCTCCAGTTCCTGGCCCTGCCCAGACACCCCAACAATCCCACCCTGTGCATCCCTGGGGGCGTTGTCCAAACGCTCCTGGAGCTCTGGCAGCCTTGGGGCCGTGCCCATTCCCTGGGGAGCCTGGGCAGTGCCCAGCACCCTCTGGGGGAAGAACCTTTCCCTGATCTCCATCCCAACCCCCTGGCACAGCCTTGTGCCATCAGAGCCCCAGCTCCTGCCTTGGCAGCCCTGGGCAAAGCTCTGGATCCTCAGCCAAAGGCTCCTGCTGTGCCTCAGTTTCCTTCCCCCTGGCTCCCCTCTCCCCAGGAAGTCTCTCACTCCCAAAAACACGGGAGTGATGCCAACAGCAGGGATGAAAAGCCAGCACACACTGGGAGAGGGAGAGGCTGTTTTCTGAACCTCTTTCCCGGATATTCTGAATTTTCCTTTTCCCACCATGGCCCAAGGGGAAGAGCTGCCTCAGCACCAGGAGCCACATCCCCTCCTCCCCAGGCTCTGCTGGGACTAGAGGAGAGGCCCAGCACGCCCTGCAGAGCAGAGAGACCCAAGGAAAGGCAGAAAACCGAGCCGTTTCCCAGGGAAACTCCGGGAGCACTCCAGGCCCAGCACAAGCTGGGAGCATGGGACACGTTTGTGGCTGGCAGAGAGGCCCAGGTGGCTGATCTCATGCAGAAAAGCCTCAGTGCTGCACTCAGCTCTGCCTGACCTGCTCTTAGGGGTCCAAAGAGCCAAGGAAACCTTCCCAGCACCACCGTGAGACCCCATTTCCCTAAGGAATTGCTCCTTTCTGCAGGAACAGCTGCATCCCCCTCTCCCTGGCACAGCACCGGCACCCCCTGCCAGACCAGGATGTGCCAGGTAGCACCAACCCTGTCCACTTTTGCCATCAAGGGAGTCAAACCCCAGCCCTGCCAGGGGGTCCTGCACAGCCGACCCCCAAAACCAGAGCCAAAATTAAAGCTGGAAAATGCAGGGAAAGGGGCACCAGGCAGCTGAGAGGGGAAGAGGGGCTGAGGAGCTGAGACTGCAGCAGCCTGCAGGGAGAAAGGGACACCCTCGAGGGTGCTCTGGGGGTGGCTGCTGCCCATGAGCCTCACTCCAGGCTGCTTTCCAAGGGGAAGGAGCCCCCACACCCCTCAGTGCTCCTGAGCATCCCCTGGGCTGTGCCACCACGAGCTTTGGGCCGGGGTTGGACCCCCATGTGTTTGCTGTGGAGCTGCTGCTCCCAAAAATCCCTGCCCAGCTCAGCACTGACCAGGGGGCTCAGCCTCTGCCCAGAGCAGGGACTGGGCTGGGGAAGGGCAGGACAAGTGGGTGAAGAAGCTCAGGAGTCTGCCCGCAGCTCCTGCTGCAGCCCCTCCTTGAACCCCCTGCACAACCTTTGCCTCCCCCTGCCTTTACTGTCCCCTTCCCCTGCTGCTCCTCAGCATTTCTGCCCTTGGATTTGTCCTTGTGGCACCCAGCTGCGTCCCTGCTGCCACCAGAGTGTGAGCTGGCAGCACCAATCCCATCCTTCCCCAGCACCTGCCTGGCACTGCCTTGGGAATTGCTGTCAAGTCCATGACACTTTATCAGTCTCCCTCAGCTCCTTGAACGCCTTGTGCTGAACACTGGAAACAAGGCTGAGCTGCAGAGATAAGATTCAGCTGCTCCCCATCACCGTCCCCAGTAATTCCCATTAAATTTGGCTCTTAGAGATGGAGAAATGTGTGCTTTGGGAGGAGCCGTCCAAAAGCCCTTTGTGCAGCCAGGCCACCCTTCAGGGAGTCACAGACCGAGACACCTCTGCAACCTCCTGCTCTCAGCATCAACCCAGCACCACTTCCCAGTGCCAGGATTCCATCCTGTCCCACCTCTGATGGAGAGAGCAGGAACAACCTGAGCTGCTTGTCCAGAGCAGCATCCAGACCATCCACCCCCCCACCCACAGGGACAGCACCCGGCCCCAGCTGGGATTTACAGCTCCACAGGTGAGGGCTCATCCTTCCTGCTCATCCTTCCTGCTCATCCCCCTCATTCCTTCATCACTGACTGCACCTCATCAGCCTTTCTCCACTGGGAACCTCATCCTGGGGCAGCCAAGAGAGCTCCAGCCAGGAATTGAAGTTGTGAACTGGTCCTTTATCAGCAAATGCAGCATTTTGTCAGCGCCAGTCGCTGAATTCACCTGCACAGTTTGGTGTCACCTGTGGGGCTCCGTGTCACCTGAATGCTTTGGTGTCACCTGTAGGGTTTGGTGTCACCTGAATGGTTTGGTGTCACCTGCACGGTTTGGTGTCCCCTGTCGGGTTTGGTGTCCCCTGAATGCTTTGTTGTCCCCTGCACTCTGCTGACCAGCCCGAGGGACACTTACCCAGACCAGCGAGGGTGGCTCAGCCATGTCCATCCCGAGGGAAGGTGACACCCCTGGCTCAGGGCAGGGACACCTGATGCCAGCTGGACCCAGGTCACAGCAGCCTCCTGTCCAGCAGGATTTCCTTGGAAGTGCTGATCCCTGTGGGACACGAGGCCTTTTGGGGCAGGGCTGAGGTGCCTCAGAGCCCCCCAACGCGGCGTTACCGGGGCCGGGCTTCCACTGACCCCACCCAGCCCCGGTGATGTCACAGGGCCTGGGACACATCCCGTTCCTCCGTGTGGGCAGGGAATGCGCGAGGGCCCCGCGATGGGGCAGGGCTGTCACAGGGACAACGCAGGGAAGCAGAGGGGATGTGCAGGAATGTGGGAGGGATGCAGAAGGGATGCCAGAGGGATGCAGGGAGGATGTGTCAGGGATGCTAGAGGCCTCTTGCAGGACACTTTCCCATGGATTTCTGACGAGCAAAGAGAACTCGAGTCTCAAATTGACTCCAAGTCATCGCTTCAACACCCCTAAAACTTTCCATGATAAACCAATCACCCCTCCCTGAAAAAACCCAGCCCCAGTCGGGTCTTCCTGGAGCAAGGAGCAGCTCCTGGGATCCCCCGGAGACTCTCCCAGCCCTGCAGAACCCCTGGCTGCTCCTGCCCAGGGCTGTCCCTGTGGCTGAGCTGTGGCTCCCTGTCCCCTGAGCAGCACAAAGAGCTGTGGATTTGCTTCGTCTGAGCTGCAAGAGGAATCCCGGGGAGCCCAGGCACTCCCCAGGACGTTTTTCTGCATCCCTGCAATCAGCTGAAGCACCAAACCTTTGCCTTTGAGGCTGTTCTTTTTTCTGTTGAAGGCTGCTCACGATCAGGGCTCTCTCTGTGCCCCTGGCTCACCCTGCCGCGCTCACGGCCCTGCCCACCCACACCACAGCTGGCACATCTGGCACAGCTGCAGCCCAGAAACGCCTCTGCTCCTGGTCCCGCGCAGCCAAAAGCTCGAGCTGCAGCCCCTTTCCCTGTGGATTCACCCCCAGCACCCCGTGGGGACGGAGGCAGGAGGGGGGATTTCATCTCTGCCTTTCTCCTCCCCGTTCCCACCAGCTGGGAGCGCCCTTGGAGCAGCTCCTGTGCCCACTCCGTGACATTCCCTGCGGATTCCTGGGCACTGCCACCACTGCAGGTCACCAAACATCCCCATCACCCCTTTATCTTCCCAGAGGTACTTTCTGGCACCCATCAGCCCTTTCCCATGGAGGAGGATGGCTCCTTTCACCGACTATTTGGGATTACCCCGGGGTTTTTGGGAAGAGTGTGAATTAAAGCACTGGCAGAGCCCTCCCAGAGCTCCGTCCCCTGTTCTCTGTGCTCTGCACCAGCGCTGGGGCAGCTCCTGTGGGAAAACCTGGAGAGCGCCATGGAAACCCCCAGCTGCTGCTCTGAGTCCCTGCACAGCAGTGGGTGTCAGTGCCCAGAGGTGCAGAGTGAATTCGGGGAGATTGGCACAGCCCAGGGGGATTCCAGGGAATGGGGAGATTGGCACAGCCCAGGTGGATTCCAGGGAGTTGAGAGATTGGCACAGCCCAGGTGGATTCTAGGGATTGGGATATTGGCACAGCCCAGCAGGATGCCAGGGAATGGGGAGATTGGCACGACCCGGGAGGATTCCAGGGGCTGGGGAGATTGGCACAGCCCAGCAGGATTCCAGGGTATGGGGGGATTGGCACAACCCGGGAGGATTCCAGGGGCTGGGGAGATTGGCACAGCCCACAAGATGCCAGGGTTTGGGGAGATTGGCACAACTCAGCAGGTTTCCAGGGGCTGGGGAGATCGGCACAGCCCAGAGGAATTACAGGGACTGGGGAGATTGGCACAGCTCAGGAGGATTCCAGGGGCTGGGGAGATTGGCACAGCCAGCAGGATGCCAGGGATTGGGGAGATTGGCACAACTCAGCAGGTTTCCAGGGGCTGGGGAGATTGGCGCAGCCAGCAGGATGCCAGGGATTGGGGAGAGTGGCACAACTCAGGAGGATTCCAGGGGCTGGGGAGATGGGCACAGCCCAGCAGGATTCCAGGGATTGGGATACTGGCATAGCCCAGGAGGATGCCAAGGACTGGGGAGATTGGCACAGCTCAGCAGGATTCCAGGGATTGGGATATTGGCATAGCCCAGCAGGATGCCAGGGAATGGGGAGATCGGCACAGCCCAGGAGGCTGCCAGGGGCTGGGCTCGGCTCCTGGCTGCAATCGGGGCCAGCCTTGCCCAGGCAGGGGCACCTTTGGGGTTGGTCCCGCTCAGAGCTGACGGCGGCTCCCAGGTCACCCCGAGCCCGTTTCGGTGACAAAAGGCAAATACGCGATTAAAAGTCACCCTCCGGCGCCCCCGGGGCTCGGAGCCCGCAGGGCACAGGGAACTCCCCGTGCCCCGAGCCCTTCACCCCCCGCTCACAGCAACCCACGGCTGTGTTTTAGTGGGATGCAAAACCCCCCCATCCAACGTCTCAGGGGAGGAAGGGACCGGGAAGAAAGGGATGGTGTGATTTTTTTTTGAGGTTAGTCGAAACACTGAGGTAATTCAGCGGAAAGTATTTTTCTGCTGTAATCTCACTCTCCTGCCAGGTTTTTCTTGCTGTGTTGAAGAACTGCAGCGAGTGTGGGAGGTGTGAACTAATGTCACCGCACTGGGAAGGTGGTGACGACCGGAGATCTCACAATGATGCACATCAGGCTCCCTCCTCAGCAGGGGTGTGAGCAAGTGCAGTGGAAAAAGAGGGACATCATTGGTCTTTTAAGAAAAAGCCCAAACCAAAGACTGTGAGACACCCCGTCAGCAAATGCTATTTAAGAGCACAGACATTCACCTCCTCTCTCCCGGGGCAAGTGTTAACCTTTAAATGCAGCCTTTCCCCTGCCTTCCCTTTCACTCAGGTACTTTTTTCCTCCACCTGCTCCCCACTTGCCAAAATCACTGGTGTTTGTTTCCCCGCGTGTGCTGCCGAGAGCTGCTCCCTGCACGCCCCCCACACCCCATCCCTGTGCTGCCGCGGGCATTCCCAGCAGCAAAATCTCCGGTGGCACCCAGGACTTGGATTGGCCTCATTTCTTGCTATCCCTGGGCCAGTTCTCCTGGAGGTGTGGCTGGAGCCTGTCAGGGGGTTGGGATGTCCCTGTGGTGACCAGGGACAGGAGCCCAGGGAACGGCTGGAGCTGTGCCAGGGGGTTGGGATGGACATCAGGGAAAGGTTCTTCCCCCAGAGGGTGCTGGGCACTGACCAGGCTCCCCAGGGAATGGGCACGGCCCCAAGGCTGCCAGAGCTCCAGGAGCGTTTGGACAACGCTCCCAGGGAGGCACAGGGTGGGATTGTTGGGGTGTCTGTGCAGGGCCAGGGCTTGGACTGATGATCCCTGGGGGTCCCTTCCCACTCAGGATATTCCGGGATTCTGTGAATTGCTTTAATACTCCTGATATCACATCTTCCCCACTCTGCCCTCCCCAGTGGTTCCAATGCAGGTGCTGGAAGCGGGGTGGATGCAGGTTCCCGTCCGGACAACGAGGGCTCTGTGGCACCCGGGCTGTCACAGCACCTCCCAGTCAGGCTCCAGCACCAGATGGGGACGGCTCCTGGGAGTCCCTGCCCCGGTTTTCCACCCCGTTGGAGCTTTGCAGTTCAGGGGAAGTGAATGTGCCTTTGCACATCCCTTGCCCAACCAGCAGCAATTCACGGAAAAGTGGGATGAGGCTGTGCCCCATCCTGAATCCAGGCTGCTCCCTGGGGCCAGGCAGGCTCCTGGCCAGAGGCCACAACGAGGGGCTGAGCCCGGGGCAGGGAGAACGGGGGCCTTGGGAAGGAGGAGAAAGCGAGGAGGATTCCCAGAAGGGAATTGTGCAGTCCCTTGCTCACAACCCATCGCTGCTTCCTGAGGGAGCAGCAGGGCTGGGGAGGGGGCTGTGCAAACCCCCCCGGGCAGGGAGGCAGCTCCGAGCTGCTCCTCACCCTCCCACACGCCGGGCGCCCAGCTCCCCGTTCCTTTGGAACGAGAGGTTTTAGTCACCAAATTGCCTTTTAGCTCCTGAAGTCGCAGCCTCTGCTCCAAAGGCACTGAGAACAGAAATGGGGGGTTTTTTCTGACGAAGGTGCCTGACTCACGGAGTTTGCAGCTGCTGCTCTTGTGCCAGGAGCCTTGGAAAACTGGGAGAGAGAGCTGCCTGTGAGGGGCTCACCTCTCAGCACTTGTCACCAAGTGTCCCCAGGGGCTCCCGTGTCCCACCCAATGGAGCAACGAAGCCCCTCCCCAGCTCTGTAGGCCGAAAAGATTATTAGAAACCTAAATAAATCTCACAACGTCTGATTTCACAGCCCCAAGGAGGGCAGAGCATCAATGTTTGCACCCCAAATCCAGCTCAGCTCCTTTAGTTTTGGCAGCAAAGGCTGAACACAGCGCCCTGTGAGGGGCTCCTTCGCTTGGGTTTGGATTCATAAATTAAACCCAACCCCCAGAGTGTTTCCAGGAGGTGATTCCCATCTCCCAGGTGATATCCAAGATGTGGGGATGTGGTCAGAGAGCTCCTGTGACAGGCCCCACCTCAGCCCCTCCCCAACACGGCCACATTCAGCATCCTCAACACCCTCTGCATCCCACAACCACTGAGAAAACCACACCTTTCAACTGAAATCTCCCAAATTCTCCCCACTTTGGTGAGGAGGGTCCTTGCTCCCATAGTGAGGGGCTCAGGAGCTTCTCACCCACCGTGCTGCACCCAGTGAATGATTTTGTGACTCTGAATCTGGTTTTCTGTGAAGTTGTTCAGAATTTTGGGGCCACAGTGAGGCTCAAACACAGATCCCCCGCTCCTCTCCCACAGCAGCCTGGGGCACAGATCACTCTTAAATTTTAAATTTCAAAGCAGTTTTCACCAAAAATGATTATTTTCCCCCTGTTTCTTCAAGGCATGACATAAATCATGCAACAGCATTTCTATTCCCTTCTGGATTTTGTGTTTTGCTTTTTTCTCCTCATTTTCAAGCTTTTTTCCCCCACTACCCTCAAACACTGAGCAATTAAGGAAGATCATTTATGCCAGCAGGAAAAACGCTGAAACAATGAGGGAAATTGCCTGGGTTGTATTAAAACTTTCTTATTTTATCTAATTTGTGCATTAGTGGGACGAGGTCAGATGGGGGATGAGTCCTGGTGCCCCTCAGCTGTGTCTCCCATGGATGCATTTCCATTTGGTCCAAGGAGACAGCCAAGCCAGGCAGTTCCAATGGGAATTAGGGAATTCATAAAATCATGCCAGCCAGCTCCTGGCTGAGTGGGTGCACCTGGCAAAACATTTCCGAGGAAGGTTATTTTATCCTGAACAAAAAAGCCCCACCTTTTTCCAAGCAAATTGCAATCAAGAGATTCCCCCCCTGCCCCTTTCGCTTTGGTCACAGAAACAAGAACCAAATAATGCAACTTAAAATGTAAACCTTTGACATTCCGTGGGGTGGAGGGAGGGAAATGCTGACAATATGAACAGCAGGATCAGATCGTGCATCTTTCACCTGCCAGGGAGGAAAAAGATATTCCCAGAGCAGCTGTAATTGCTGATGAGCAGGAAAACTGCCCGGGAGGGACTTCCCTGCCCTTGAGCTGGGGAGCAAAGAGCACAGAGGCAGCACATCTGGAGCTGGGGGTGACCAGGAGGCCACATCTGTGAGCTGGGGAGCAAAGAGCACAGAGGCAGCACATCTGGAGCTGGGGGTGACCAGGAGGCCACATCTGGATCGCTGCGCGGACATCCTGTGGCTGCATTCCGTAGGAAATCTGGTGGGATCAATAAAACCCTAATTTTTTTCCTCTGATCCCTTCCAGAGGAGGAACCTCCGGCAGCCAAAGCAGCGGCTCCGTGTCACCAGTAAATATTTGGAGTTTGTGAAGCATGGAAAGCAGAGAGACGTGTCAGAGCAGAGGGAGGCTCAGGGCATCCCAAGCATGGGAAGGGACAAACCTGGAGCTTAAATTCCTGACAGGCAGAGCCTCCTCTGCTGGGTTTGGTGCCTGTGGGGAACACGGGAATTCTCTCCTGGTCGGAGGGACGCGGACACACAGAAACAACAGCAAAGCTCCTCACACCTCCTGCCACCAAAAAACTCCCTGCCAGGCTTCCCCTCTGCCTGGGCAGCACTTCCCTCTCTCCTGGGGTGCAGGTGACAGAAGCACAGCTGGACAATCCAGCTGCACGTCCCAAAAGCTGGGTTTGCTCGGGCCAGAGCAGCACTTGCACATAGAAGGGTCGGGAGGGACCTTAAAGATCATCCAGATCCAGCCCCCCTTCCTCAGGCACCCAGTGTTGTCCCCCACACCCCTGTAACCCTGCCAGCTGTGCACCAGATGTGGTGGGTGTTGGTCTCTGCAGGCTGCAGGGCTGATCCAGCCCCGGGGCTCTGGATCCCTGCAAAGAGAGGGATAAAGCAGCAGGAAGAGCAGACAATTTCCAGGTTGAAGTCAACACAGTAAACCAAGAATTCTGGGGAGATTTGGGGGATTTTACCCAGAAAAGTGACATTTTGGGAGGTTCTGGGCAGACCTGGTTCACATTTTAGGCCAAGCCATCGCTAAGTGAGGGAGTCTGGGCAGAAAGAAGCAGAAATAAAGACCACACAACTCTGAGGGATGTCTGGGGAGTTCAGCACCCGGCTCTGCCACAGCCTCCAGCAAAGCAGAGGGGGATGAAAATCAGGAAAAACCCACTCCTGAGCAGGGTCTGGGACTGTGTCCACCCCAACGAGCCAGGACTGCACCAGGCATGAGGGGAAATGGGGATGGAGACACCTGGCCCGCCTCTGGTGAGAGGTTTGGGGACCAGGGGTGAGTTTGGGAGGTGTTTGAGCTGTTCTTTACCCCCACCCAGCCCCAACACCTCACAACCGCAGAGGTTTTTATTACCTGAAAAGAATAAAAGCAAGAATCAGGCAGGCTCGATTCACCCTGGGGTGTTCGAACAGTTTGTTTGAGGTCAGGGAGTTGCCAAAGCTCCCCTGCTTCCCTCTGATGTTTTAACACTCCCCAGGTCTGAGTAAGACTGTGAGAAATGAGAGCTTGTGGTCTTCAGGAGAACTGAGACCAGAAACCTGGCCTGGGGTGAATAACTCGGTGCATTCACACTTCTGCAGCTGCATTTCTACAGGTTGATGCAGAAATCTTCCTTTTCTTCTTTGTTTTCTGCACGCGGACGTGAATTTTAAAAGGTCTGATAAGGAAAGATCAAAGCTGGAAGGCAGCTCCATAAATGTGACTCCCCTGAACCCAAAATATCTCCAATAATCCCCTCATCCCAACACCTCGCTGTGCATTGTTGCACACAGACAAGGATTTGGTGGGGAATAAGGAATTGAGGCAGCAGCTCCCAGAGTTTTGCATCAAAGGGAGCCAAATTGCATCATCTGCTTTCTCCTTTTTACAGGCCAAAGGGTGGAGCTGCACTTGAGGTGACACAGGAGGCTGAGGCTCACCCAGGTGATGGTCAGGGGGTGTCTCCAGACCATTTTTCCAGCTGTGTTCCAGCCTGACCTTGCTGTGCAAGGATGGACAGACTTCACATACGTTTTAAGCTTTATCATCCCTAAATCCCCGTGGGACAAATCAGGTTGAGAAGTCCATGGTCAGGCACATCTCCAGCCCTGGAAGCCCCAACAACACCAAAACATTGCCCTGTGCAATTTACTGTGCACCCAGCTCTTACTGAGGAGCTGATCCTCAGTTTCTGCCCATTCCAATAACAGGGATGGAGGTGGGCGTGAAAATCCCGGGGTTTTTCCTGGTGGTATTTCATAAACAACCACCGACACCTTTTCAAAACCCCTCCAAATACCTTAAAACACCCTCCAAAACGCAGCTTTTCCAAACACTTTTCCAGGTTTGCGGAGGTGGTGCCTGAGCAGCCGCGGGGGGGACTGGGGCAGGGAGGGAACTGGGACCAGGATGTGCCAGGGAGGGCCAGGGATTCACCAGGGGCTGAGGGGAGCGTGTGAGGGAGGCACCTGGATCTGAAGATAAGGACGAGGCTCGGCAGGAAGGGGACGGGTCCGGCAGAGCGGCACGCGAGGAGCAGCTCTGGCGCAGCTGATAAGGCCAGCGGAGATAAGGGGCACAGCAGCTGCCTGCGGCCACTCGGCCCCACCCCACGCGAGCTCTCTGTGTAGGAAACAGCAAAACCCGACCTGAGGCCCCGTCCCAGAGGCTGGGACTCGCCCGGGGGTCGGAGCATCTCGGAGAGCACAGAAGTGATCCCACATCTCCATCGGAGCATCTCCGTGAACGCTGAGGTGATCCCACATCTCCATCCCCGGCTCCTGCCCAGACAGCACCTTCCCACTGCAAACACCTCCAGACTGGGATCTGGGAAGAACCCCAAGCCCTCTGCCTTCCAGAGATCTCAAACCAGCCCCACTCGAGCAAGGCTAACCCTGCCAAGCTCACCTGGGATTTCTGATGGTGGAAACGCCAACCAAGGACAGGATGATTATTTTCTTTTCCTTAAAAAAACCAACTCACTTATCTAGAACTAATCTGCTAGGATTGATGAGAGATTAAATGGAAAGAATCCTATAGGATGGGAACTGGGAAATTCAGTTTGAAGTTGAGTCTGAGCTGCCCATGGCAGTGTCTGCTCTCCTGTGTGAGTGGGGACAGGAGGCAGTGCAGGGAGCAGTTCATTCCTCAGAGGATTAATGCAGCTCGTGCCGTATGGTTTGGATTTTTATCTTCTAATTATTTTGTAATGCTAGAAATACAACCAAGATTACATCTGAAACCAATTTTTAAAGCAGCATTGCCCTGGCAGGTGCAGCCAGGGGCTCCACAGTGTGTCAGAAGGGAGCTCTGAAGGCAGCAGCTCTTTCCAGAAGTCACTGCTGACTTTTCCTGCGTCAGTAATGATTCAATTTGGGTCCCAAGCCTGAGTTAAAGGTCACCATTAACTCATGCTCTTAAGGGAAGGCCCTGCAGTCATCTCTCTGCCTAACTCTGCAACGTGTGAGACACAGTGCCTGAAATGTGTGTGATTTGTTGGGGGTTTTTGTCGTTTCCTCTGGCTGGTGACACATAAATGTCCTTTTCTGAGGCACAGGGATGGAGAAGCATTTGGGATGAGACTTTGGCTCCATCCAGGCTTCTCTCCAAAGCTCAGCAAAACCAGGGGAGAGCAGCAGCAGCATCCCCCACCCTCACAGCTGCCCTGAGCCAGAGCCTCTCGGTCTCCAGCTTCTCCCTGCAGATTCCCTCTTCCTGAAATTCTCCCCTTGCTTTTTTAACCCCATTTATACCCACGACGCCCCGTGGCACTGAGCTGCATGGTTCAGCCGTGTGCTGCACAAAAAAAATGCATCCTTCAGCTCTTTCAAAGGCTCTGCCCACTTCCACTGGGTGCCAGCTCGTTCTGCGTGGTGGAAAGCAGTGAGCAATTTTCCCCTGCTCAGACCCTGCAGCCCCACTGAGGTTTATTTAAATATCTGCAGCAGGTCCCTCTCAAGTTCCTCCTGCCAGCTCAAGGGCAAAGCCTTCCCGTTCTGGTGGACAGATAAAAAATACTGGAATTGTTTTCCAAAGAGATACAAGCAGGAAATAACTTCTTTGCCTCCCCCTCTTAGGACACACAGAGGTTTTTTTATTATATAGAACTCAGCCCAGTAAGGAACCAGCTGGAAAACTGCCTGAGATTCCTTTGGAACAAAGATTAGTTAAAGAATTAATTTCTAAACCTGAGCAGGAGCAGGAATAGGTCAGCTCCCTTCCAGACATGCCTCACGGCCACCTGGAACAATTGGCACAACAATGGCTCTTTTCTGAAGGAAAATTGAATGGAATTGAATATGGAACTTGGGATAATGGCTGGAGATGGATGGGTATTCCCCATGTAGGAAACCTTCCAGGATAAGGCAGCAGAGGAGAAGTGCAGGTGTGGAGGGAGGGGAAGCACCATCTCCATCTCATCCAGGTGAGCAACCCTGGAGGGGAGGAGAAGAAAACCTGGAGCAGGTGAAAGTTTGGGAGGTGTGAGATTAGGCCAGGACTGGCTCACTCCACAGCGTGGCCCCATCTCCTGCTGCTTTTCCTGCTGCTGCTCCACCCTCCTGCTGCCTCCAGCAGGTCCCAGTGCCACCAGCCCTGACTCCAAACTGTGTTTGGCCCCTGGTTTGTGCCAGAGCAGGGCAGCAGCACACTGGAAATGTTACTCATTTCTTCAGCCTTTTCAGACCTTCCCCACAAAAATCACCTTTGGGCACCTGCAGGGTTAAATCTCTCAGGGTTGAATCACTCTGGGCTGCAGGCAGCAGGGTTAGGAGGGACTGCAGGGTTAGGAGGGAGAGCAGGGTTAGGAGGGAGAGCAGGGTTAGGAAAGACTGCAGGGTTAGGAGGGCCTGCAGGGTTAGGAAGGACTGCAGGTTAGGAGGGATTGCAGGGTTAGGAGGGACTGCAGGGTTAGGAGGGAGAGCAGGGTTAGGAGGGACTGCAGGGTTAGGAGGGACAGCAGGGTTAGGAGGGACTGCAGGGTTAGGAAGGACTGCAGGGTTAGGAGGGACTGCAGATTTAGGAGGGACAGGTCCATAAGGAGGGACAGGAGGATTAGGAGGGACAGCAGGGTTAGGAGGGAGAGCAGGGGTATGAGGGAGAGTAGCATTACGAGGGACAGCAGGAGTTGGAGGGACTGCAGGGTTAGGAGGGAGAGCAGGGTTAGGAGGGACAGCAGGGTTAGGAGGGAGAGCAGCTTTAGGAGGCTCAGCAGACTTAGGACGGAGTGCAGGTTTAGGAGGGAGAGCAGGGTTATGAGGGAGAGTAGCATTACGAGGGACAGCAGGATTTGGAGGGACTGCAGGGTTAGGAGGGACTGCAGGGTTAGGAGGGAGTGCAGTCTTAGAAGGGACTGCAGGGTTAGGAGGGACAGCAGGGTTAGGAGGGACAGCAGGGTTAGGAGGGACCGGAGCATAACAAGGGACAGCAAGATTTGAAGGGACAGCAGGGTTAGGAGGGGCAGCAGGATAAGAGGGATAGCAAGTTTAGGAGCGACAGCAGGGTTAGGAGGGACTTCAGACCCTGGGGGCCACCCCCTCCCTGCACACATCAAGCCCATCCTATAGACCTGGTCTGAGCTCATCCCCCCCCACTTTCTGCATCCTGAACTCTTTGCAGGCACTTGGAGCCAGCCCTGCGGGAGAAGAACTGATCCCACATGGATTGGGAACAGCAGGAACAGGGGGCAGGGGATTTCTTTCAGCACCATCATTTCTGTGCCGCCTCCTTGCCCTGGGCTGTCCCTGCCGGTTATGAGGGGAAGGGAGGTCAGCGGGAATGGGGCAGGAAATGCAACCACTTGCGGTTTCTTTTAACCTGCACAGCGTCCCCGTGCAGAGGTGCTCACCTGAGAGCTGCAGCTCTGCTCTCCCTCCGTGCCAGGGCTACAGGAGAGCTCCCCCCTCGTGCCCTGGCAGCTGTGCCAGGGAGCTCTGCCCGTTTCTCGGCACTGATCCCAGCACAGAAGGGTGGGACAGGGCCGGTCAGGCAGGTGATCCTTGTGGGGTGTCCCTATAACCAGTGGGGAGCTGGGAGAGAGCCCCATACGCCGGTGCTGGAGCATCTCTGGTGGGGAACTGGGGTCCTGCTTTGGGAACAGAGGCACAGACAGGGGGAAAGCCCTTTATGGACAGAGGAATCAGGGAGGTGTGTGCCCACAGCTTTGCCACAGCCCCCTGACTGTCCCCACTTGTTCCCACGGGATGTATTCATCACTCTGGCTGTTCCTGAGCAGGAAAGTTCAGTGCAGATCC
Source organism: Atrichornis clamosus (assembly GCA_013400975.1). Classification (NCBI taxonomy): domain Eukaryota; kingdom Metazoa; phylum Chordata; class Aves; order Passeriformes; family Menuridae; genus Atrichornis; species Atrichornis clamosus. The sequence goes on from WBMZ01013873.1 coordinate 26,044, forward strand.
AGTCCCAACAGACAAGCCAGGACACCTTTTGCAGATCCTGCCAACAGAGTTTTATTAGGCACATGTTGGTCCCTCCCCAGCTCAGACCCTTTGCACAGCTCCCACTCACGACCCTCTCTTCCAAAGCAATTTGAGGAATTGCTCCATCCGGGGTCAGGTAGTGTGGTTTGGCCTTGTACAGCATCCGATTATTGCTGCATTCCTGTATTGGCTGTAAAACGATTTCTGGAAAAACCACTCTTCACAATTGTTCTTATTCTCCAGAACCTGAAATTTTCACAGAATCTCAGAGTGTTTTGGGTTGGAAGGGACCCCAACGCCCATCCAGTCCCACCCCTGCCATGGGCAGCGACACCTTCCACCTATCCCAGGGTGCTCCAAGCCCCGTCCAACCTGACCTTGGGCACTTCCAGGGATGCGGCAGCCACAGCTGCTCTGGGAAACCTGTGCCAGGGCCTCACCACCCTCACAGGGAAGAATTCCTTCCCAATATCCCACCTATCCCTGCCCTCTGGCAGTGGGGAGCCATTCCCTGTACCCTGTCCCTCCAGGCCCTTGGAAATAATCTCTCTCTCTCTCCATGGTTTTTATCAGCTCCTTCAGGCACTGGAAGGCCACAGTGAAGTCACCCCAAAGCTTCTCCTCTCCAGGCTGAACAATCCCAGCTCTCCCAGCGTTTCCTCCCAGCAGAGCTGCTCCATCCCTCTGCCCATCCTGGTGCCTCCTCTGGCCTCTCTCCAGCAGCTCCAGGCCCTCCCTGTGCTGGGCCCAGGGCTGGGGGCAGCTCTGCGGGTGGGGTCTCACCTGAGGGGGCAGAGGGACAGACACAAAAAGGAGCAGGAGAATCCTGTGAGCTGGAGAACTGGCGAGGTGGAGACTCCCGGGAATCTGAGCTCCCAGTGTCAGCTCTGGTTCCCAGCAGGGCTGAGCAGGCAGTGCAGCTCTTCTGTCAACAGGGACGTGGGACGTGGACTGAAAATGTGTGCTTAGGGCAGAGGAGAACAACCTGAAGTTGCTTTTTCCCTTTGAGATCTTATTCCATCAGACTGGGCCGATGGAATCATCAGATTGGGCTGGTTGTGTCCAAAACATCAAAAAATGTTTAGGGCTGACAGACACAGCAACATCAGAACTGCAGGAGCCTCCTTTCCTTGGGAAAAAAACCCCAAAGCATGAAAAATCCCAAGACAGGCACTGACAGCTATACCTGGAATGCATCCCTGAGAACTCTCTTTGGTTTGTAAACTGAGGAACAGCACCGAGGAGGCTCTGGAGCCCTCCAGGAGGCTGCTCTGCCTGAGGCTTTCCCAAAGGAAAAGCAGTCAGGAGGCAGGATGGGCAGGCACAGTGTCCCAGCAGGCACAGGAATGCACGCACTACGTGCAACATGTGCCTGTTTGATAAGGACGGTTTCCAAATACAGTTTCGAAAATGCCTTCTTTAAAAAGAAAGAAGGAAAATGAAAATACTTTTTGCATCTCAATAATAAACATTTAAAAAAAATTAGTTTTCCAAAATAACTGTTGCAAAGATAAATGAAATGATCTTCTGGACCACACCAGAGAAAGAGTTCCTTCTCTCTGAGGATAAATTGTGATAAACTGAGAATAAAGTGGAGTAGGTCCTGCCCTCATTTCATACCAGTATAAATCCACAGTCCATTAAATAAAAAACCCACTACCCCTTTTTTATTTTCTCCGGACAGCTGAGGGGTCTGAAACAGGTTCCATCAACAGTTTGCCATGTCAGGCACTTTAGGCCTCAGGCACATTCGTGACGATGAAGGCAATGATGAAGCAAAGATCATTGCAATGGTCGACTGCAGCTACAGTTGTGTCACGTTGTGTGGGAACCACCCCCATGTCTCTGCCTCTTCCTGCCCCTTCACACCTTCAGTCTGAGCTTGCTCTGGTGGCAGAGCCACCAGGTGACACCCGGTGACCGCAGGGTCTGGCAGGTCTCGCCCATGGCCAGCTGCAGTTGTGCTGTAGTGATGCAGCCCCAGAAACTTTCCCCAGGGCAGGGAAAACCATGTCCATCTTTGGAGAAAAAGATATTTCCCTGCCACCCCGTCCTTCCAAGCCCTTTGTGTCTCTGGAATGTCTTGCTCTGGCCCCACAGCAGCAGTGCCTGTGCTGCCTCAGTGGGTGTCCAGCCCAGCCTCCTCCAGGCTGCCCAGGGCTCTGCTCTTGATCCGGAGCTTGTGCGGGAGGGCAGCGAAGCTCCGGCCCTTCAGCTGCTCCTCCGAGGGGCAGGGCAGGCTGCAGGGGGGGACAGGGGAGGTTTTGGGCACTCGTTGCTCGTCGTCCTCATCCGAGACCGCGGTGCTGCTCTCCTTGCTCGCCTCGGCGGCGCCGGGGGATGGACACAGTGAGCAGGGGCTGCCCAGCCAAGGCCACAGGAAGGGGTGTTTGTCTGGGCAGGGATAACTCAGGAATGGAGAGCAAACTGTGCTGCTGAAGGAGGCATCAAACCTTTTGTGCTGCTGGAGGCCAGGTCCATCCACAGGAACTGTCTTGGAGTCACAGCCAAGGGTATTTCTGGAGGGCCCGAAGGTTTTGCAAGGAAACTCAGCCGGCTCCAGCACCTTGGGCACAAAACTCTTCTGTGCGGGGAAGCAGCACTCACCACCAAAGGCCTCCACAGGGGAGGCTGCCCTGTGCCCCCTGAAGCAGAGCCCGAGGGGGCGGCCCTGGAAGGGGCTGGGCTCGGGGGTGAGGAGCCCGAAGCGCAGCTTGAGGGAGAGCAGCTCGGTGCGGAGCAGGGCGTTCTCCCTGCTCAGCGCAGCCAGCTGGCCCTCCATGGCCACGTCGTTGAGGCGCCGCTTCTCCCGCGAGCGCTTGGCAGCCTCGTTGTTCTTGCGCCTCTTCTCCCAGTACATGGTGTCCTTCTTGTCGTCCGGCATGAACTCCCGCTTCCGACGGGAGTGGCTGCCCACCTTGGCCGGGAGCAGCGGGGCCTGGGCCTGCTGCAGCGCCAGCTCGCTGCCGGGGGCCAGGAAGTTCTCCATGCTGGTGGTGGGCACAGCCGGGGTTCTGCTGGAATTAGAGCACAAAGCTGTTACCGCTAACGGTGCTGTTAATTAGTGCCACTGAACAAATTAATTAGTGCCGTTGAGTACATTAATTTATTCAGTTAATCAATTGTTTTCAATCACCGCGTGGTTGTTTTCTCACTGTTGCAGTTCACACACGTCCAGCCTATTCCTGTCATTTTGGGGCTGCCTCTTCAAAATATTCAGGTTCTGATGTTTCACCACGTCAATCAATCAATCAATCAATCAATCACACCTCACACAAGATCCCTGCAAAGTCCACCCCAGGATATCCAAAAAACATTAATGACTGAGCAGAGTTAAACCTCACAGGTTTTGTCCACTCAGTGAACAATCACAAGCACTTTGTCTAAGTAACTTCAGTCAAGATAAGAAAAATTAGTTGTTATCTCCCACTTATCTCAAGCTGCCTTACAAAGGAAATAAGAGTCATTGTCCCTGTTTTACAGATAAGGAAGGGAGAACTGATTTACCTCAGTCACGTACTTAGGTAGGAGCTGAACCAGAGCTACAAGAGAGCTTTGCTGTCATGGAATGGTTTGGGTTGGAAGAGACCGTAAAGCCCATCCAGTCCCACCCCTGCCATGGGCAGGGACCCCTTCCACTATCCCAGGGTGCTCCAAGCCCCATCCAACCTGGCCTTGGACACTTCCAGGGATGGAGCAGCCACAGCTGCTCTGGGCACCCTGTGCCAGGGCCTCCCCACTCTCACAAGGAAGAATTTTTTCCTAAGATTACATCCAAACCTACTCTCTGCCAGTTTGGATCCGTTCCCCCTTGTCCTGTCACCACACGTTCTTGTGAATAGTCTGAGGTGTTGTGACATTTCTCATAAATTTTTCCCTGTCAGGACCAAGTCCCTTTCCTACAGAAAGCTGGGCCAGAGGGACCACACAGCCCCAAGCCTCCTAAGCCACCACCTCTACAGGACTACCCTAAATTGGTAAAGAAAGGCGCAATTGTTTCACTTCAATTAGCAACTGAGGCACCGACGTTTTGGTATTGGCCATGTTTCAATGCCCAGGGCCCTTGCTAAAGGTCCTTCACATCAGCTTCTGACTCTGACACTGCTTCAATCCACAAACACCAACTCACACACAGTGGTGGAGGTGTGCCCTCGGTGTGTGCTGGGTGCAGGACACTTTGTCAGCACTGAAATGTGCTCGTGGTTCCCTTTGGAGCTGGAATAATCCCAGCACCTCTTCATATCAGTGCCAAGGGCTTTTCTGAGTCATGGGGACAACATTATTGAGGTTCCTGGCAGGGCTGCTCACACTGCTGGGGGGAGGAAGGGCTGGCTGACACTTTCAGCTGAAAACTTCCCCATCTCTTACCCCCAAGAAAAAAGTATTTCAGGCTCAACACTGCCCACACTCTAAGGCACTAAAACCACCAAGACATCCAAAAGCCAAACATTCTTCAGGCTTTAGACAGGAATTTTCAAATGGTTGTTTAAGGACCAAATGAAATGGAGATGTTCAGGTGAAATGAGAGATCAAACTCCTGCAGAGAGTCTGGCTCGCACAAGTTTGTGAACGTGTGGCTCGTGACCTTTCTGAAAATCAACACGGCCAATAACACACGTGACTAATGCCAACCCTGCTGCTAATTCAATTTATTGTGTGAGTGACGTGAATCACTCCTTTCTCTGTGGCTGAGAACCATACTCAAGCAAAAGGCAAAGGTCTGATTCCAAATCACGCAGGACATCCCCTTGGGCAGGGACCAGCTGAGCACAGATCTCAGGGAAGGAGACACAGAAACAGGATCAAGGGCCATGTTTGGGCTCTCCCCTCTTCCTCATCATCCCACGTCAACACAACTCAAAGCAGCTCATTCTGTGGGAAATAAACAATTCCTGGAGTTTGTCCAGCTGTAATTTGTGTCTGGAGGTTTTAAAAATTTCCAGGGTTCTTCACTTCCTGAGCTACACGTAAAAGACGACGTTTGAATGATGTAGTTTTCCAAGAGTCACTAGTTATTCCTTAAGGATACAACTCATAATTCCTAGAGAGGACAAAATTTTGGAAGCAAAATATCATAGGATCATGGAACGGTTTGGGCTGGAAGGGACCTTAAGACCCATCCAGTCCCACCCCCTGCCATGAACAGGGATACTTCCCACTATCCCAGGGTGCTCCAAGCCCTGTCCAGCCTGGCCTTGGACACTTCCAGGGATGGGGCAGCCACAGCTGCTCTGGGAAACCTGTGCCAGGGCCTGGCCACCCTCACAGGGTAGAATTTTTTCCCAATATCCCATCTAATCCTACTCTGTGTCTGTTTGAAGCTCTTTCAGAAAATCCGATCCCTTTTTAAGCATCCCAAGCACCCAACAAACGAGGCAGGAAAGATCTCTGGAGGATTTTGAGACTCAAACAAGGTGAGGCTGCAGTAAATGAGCTCCATCTCACATATACACAGAGTTACACAAATATTGTACAGCAGAAATGTGGGCACTGAGCCTAAAAATGCTCTGCAAGCCCTTTGATTAAATGTTCTGCTGCTTGCAGGTGAAATATTTACTTGTACCGATTTAGAAACCTTCAGTATTGGCAGGTTGTCATCACCAGTGGGCTCTGCACAACACAGACCTGCAAACCAGACCAACCCACATCTCTTCACTCTCCCAGTTTGCTCAGCATGACCAGAGTTTTGTTCTGGGTTAAACCAGGACAAGTCCCACAAAAGCAATCTCTGCACAAATCAGTGGGATTTTGTCATGAAATACATTTGGAATGCGTTTATATTAATTTATCCATAAGTCCTGGAGATCTTAAAGTGTACACAAAGGTTCTGAGAGTAACTAAAGACCAAAACAAAGTATGTTCTTTAGCGTGAGTAAGCTTGGGGTAATTCCTCCAGCTTTCAACCAAAATTACTGCTGCCCTCAAAGCATCAAAAGGAGAATTTCAGCGAGTGTACTTGTGGTTTCTCACAGTGTCAAGAGGCAGAAATGCAGTTTTTTCAGGGCTTAATCACTTAGCAGGAATGTTTCAGGTTAGGATGTGACAGGACTTGTTTTTTGAATGAGTCAAAGACCAACAGGTGGCTTTTTCACGGTGTAAACTCATCACCCACATCAGGCAGGGTGGGTTCTTCTCCCCCTGTCCTTCTCTTGCTCCTGGTGCCCATCACAAGCAGATCCTATCGGAAGTTTCAAGCTTACTGTTCCAAATATTCACTGTTCAATAAGGCTGGGAAGCATGGGGGGGAAAAGGGGCCTGAAATAGGCACTTCTGAGACGGAACCTGAACAACAAACCCTCCATCAAACCCACTTTGTTTCAGCTTTCCCACATTTATTCAGCCCCTCACACTCCCAGTGATGGTGCCAAGGTGGGAATTTCCTTCAGAACTCAATGCTTGAGGCAAATGGAAGTGAAACAGTGAGAAGTGAGGGTTGAGCCCTGGGGAAGAGGCAGGAGCCAAACATTTCCTCTTCCCTGGAGGTGGGGAAGGTCTGGAAGGAGCTTGGGCGTGAAGTGGGAGGCAGGGGAGGTCCTAATCACAGGCAGGATCTGGCCTTTTAAGGTCAAGGAATGAAGACTCAGCTCGGCCAGTATGTGAAAGCATCACGGTTTAGGCCACAGAGTGTGAACTCTACCTGTTATTTTTATCTGCAGCCCACAAAGTCACACCTGTACCCACACGAGTGTCTTGGGGCTCCTCGCGAGCGCAGCCTCCCGCAGCGGAGAGCACAAAGTGACACCGAGCCCGTGCCCACAGGGTCAGTGGAAACATTAATGCTAGCAGGGACAGCAGAGCATCTTGGTCAAGTGGATTATGCAACCAGGAGTTTCTAAGGGGCTTTGATGTCCGTTGTTTCTGCAGCTGGAAATGGAAAAGGTCTTTAACAGCGTCGTGACGGAACATCGGTTGTGTTCTGTATCATCTGCACCCCAAACAGAAGAGAAAGCACCAATAACTTTGTAAAATGGTGCTGTTCATTCAGTTTTCACCTCTTTTTCGCACTAAATCTGCTGGTTCTGTTCAGACAGAGATCTCTATGAAGCTCTGCTTCGCTAGAAAGCAGCCTTTGAGCCTTACCACTCTTTCTGTGCAGAAAGCAAATCATGGTTTTTATGTAAAGACTGTTAAAGACATAAAGATAAGCAGTAAAACTCTCCTTATCACCTCTACAATGCTCCTGATCAGGTGGGAAGGGCTAAAGGTGCAATGTTTAATTCACACCTGTGTGAAGGTGAGGACGTGCTGTACTCCCTCTCCATCTCCCTGCTCGAAAGATCCTCATTTCTGGTAAAAACTTTGCCTTCCTCCAACAGAAGGCCCTGTTAGGGCTCAGGCTTTGGAGATTTGGTTCAGACCTATCTCCCTCCTTTCCCTTATCTCCACCCTGAGCCCCAGATCAGAGAGGGCTCTGATGAATTGTACTTTCCAGCAGGTTTGCAAAGCCCTCCAGGAAAAACTCAATATCTCACCGGAACTGATTCAGTGCAGAGCTCGGAGCTGATACAGAATCAAACCACACAGAAATCAGCTGGTGAATCTCCCTGTTCTGTCAGCCCAAGCCCTTGACCCTCAGATTGTTCTTTTTGTTTGAAGGATGCAGTAAAATTAAAATAAATCCTGCAAGGGGCAACCAGAGCAGCCGTGGGTTCAGAATGGTTTCCCCAAAGAGAAATTTTAACTCGTCGTTTCTCAGGAATAAAGAATGGGAGCTGGCATGATCAGGGAGTGGATTTCAAATTCATTTCTTCATACAACACCACCAAAATTTGGAGTTCTTTGCCTCAGGGTAACGTAGCCATCAGAAATGAAAAGGGACAAAGCTTGTTCAGCGGCAAGTGGTTATTGATGGACAACTGAACCACAGCCATGGTCTTACCTTTGGATTAGGAGAGAAGATGAAGTGGATTAAATACAAAATTCAGTCGCTGTAGTATCACAAATATCTGTGTTTTATTATTCTCAATTCCCTCAACTTTTAATGTATGACTCTAAATTTTGCCACCTCTCACTTTGGCTTCCCTTTCTATGAGTTGCATAATTTGTTTAAAATCTTCACACCTGTTTATCCCCTTATTTATATCACAAATTTATAACAATTGACAGAGGTTTGCTGTTTGAAGTCTCATTTGAAAACACAGCTGAGGGGAGTATTCATCACTAAAATCACAAGAATGAAAACCCCAGCATAAATCTACTTATATTTTAATTAAATAGGAAAATCGATGTGATATTAAAGGGTGAAGTGTGACTTGGCAGAACTTCCCTGTGTTAGGGATTTCTGCTCTTTACTCTGAAGTAAAAATGTTTAATTTGCTGTGGTATTCCCATGAAAATATCTCAAGTTGAAAGGGATCCATGAGGATCATCAAATCCAACTCCTCCTTGCAGGAGTACCTAAAACTGAACCACCCAACATGCTCAGAGTGCAGCACCTGTATTGTACTTGAATTTCAAGATAAATTGAATATACTGTAAACTAGATATTCAACACAACTTGTATATTTGATTTTCAATATAACTTTAAATGAGCATAGGGAAGAAAACTTCCAATTATTTTTCGTAAAACACAGAATTCCATTATGAAATTCACTCCCCCCCAGACAATCTTTGGATCCATCTTTCATTCCCAGTTTCCTGATCGCAATCTATTCAGCACCCAGATATACAAGAGCCAATCCATGGGAACATCACTGGAGTTCACCTTTATTAAACTGGGAGCAGGAGTTGGAATTTAGAGTTTAAATCACACCGAGTTTGAGCCAAGCTGCCCTTGCTTCACACCAACAAAAAGGAGCTTGAGAGCTGCCTAATTTTTTGCGCTTAAATGATCTCATCCTGAACTGATCTCATCCTAAACCAAATCAGCTCCTAATCTCAAACCACTCCACGACATCAATACCAAACCCACAGGAGTTATTAAGAATTTAGACTGATAGCAGGAGATAACACTGATACTTTTCACTGATATGAGAACTTACACAGATAAAATGAGGCCCAGGTGATGATTTACATCAGAAACCTCTGAAAACGTCTCCCAGGGACACTGTGCTGTACAAACACAGCAAGCAGCAAACAAGTTTTGATCCCTGCTGCTGCTTCTTCACCTCAGTAATGAGAGAAAAATTCAGCCTGTGGTTTGGTGGTGTCTTACAGTGCTCTCTAAACCTCCCAGCCCATTTAAGATAAAAGGGCTTCATTCTAATTACTCATATTCCTGAGTATTTGACATTCACACTGAAGCAGTGGTTAACAGGAGCTGTTGAGGAACAGGTTTTACTCACTTCTTGTATCTCAGTGGGAAATAACATGGTCTGGTGATGAAAGGAGGCAGAAAAGGAGAAAACAGCAGAACCCTGTGACCTGTGGCAGCCACTGCTGGAGGAATTAAAGCTTTACACTCAAATTCAAACCAAAACTGACTCAGAAGCAACCCCAGTGTGCCCAACTCCCAGTTTGCTGCGTGTCTATTTTGAAAACACCAAATGATTGTTGGCTCCGAGCATTAAATATTTCTGCAGGTCTGACAGTGCATTGCAGAGCCTTTACAGGCAGATTTCCAAAACGAAGCATTTCCCCCTAAATTTTCTCCTAAAACCTGGTCTCCACTGAAGCTTTGCACTCATTTGGGCACTTGTTTGAAATTTGGATTCCCAGACTCCAGAAGGATTCTCTGGAGTGGATTATCATTACTATTATTATTATTATTACGACTACTATTATTATTAATATTACTATTACTGTTATTATTACTATTACTACCACAGATGCCGAACTCCCCAAAATCACCTTTTTCCCTACAGATTCCAGGTCAGAAGGATACTCTGAACTTCCAGATGCACTAAAACTTCAGGCTCTAAGCTCTTAAATCACCGTCTCCACAGCATAATCACAACAGGTGGTTTGTTGGAAGCTCGGTCGAATTCATTTTGTCTTTTTGGTCTTGAGGTACAAACCGTGGGGACCTTCCCCGAGCTACCAAAGCAGCAGCAGCAGAACTCTGGGTGTCTCACGAGCCTTCCTTCATTCCCCAGGCCCTGTGGTCAAAGCCCACAGCCCCGAGGCCTCCCTGCTCGGGGTAAGAAGCCTCAAAAGCAGCTCAGGCATTGCTCAGGTTGGGACAAACTGACCTCTGAATTTTGCTGTGGGTCTAGGAGGGGCTGTAAGGCTGGAAATGTGCTGCAAACCCCTGAAAAGCCCCGAGGTGCTGCTGGGCCTTTTCAAGTGGCCGAGTTTTGCATTTCTTGGTCTGCAAATGCCTCAGTGAGAGCTGCTGGGTCATCACAGAATCATAAAGTAATGAGATCTTCTCAGTGTTTGCTCCATTCCAGTTGCCTCTGCACCCAAGAAATCTGACCTGTCCCACCCTGGATCAATGCAAGATACTCATAAATGTGGCTGTTTCTAACTCTGGGAAAGGACTTTAAAGAAATCCTGTTTCCTCCTCCACTTTATTTCATAGTTTGAGTGGTAAGTATTGACTTTTGGGCAGACTGTGCTTGGCAGGGACAGTTCAGTGGAATTCTGAAATAGCAGAATCAGAGTTTCGAGTATTTCAGCCGAAAACTGAAATCAGCTCTGGAGTCCTCGGGATGGGAAGGACGTGGAGCTGCTGGAGTGAGTCCAGAGGCACCAGAGGGATGGAGCAGCTCTGCTGGGAGGAAAGGCTGGGAGAGCTGGGATTGTTCAGCTGGAGAAGAAAAGCTTTGGGGTGACCTAACTGTGGCCTTTCAGGACCTGAAGGAGCCAACAAGAAAGATAGAGAGAGCATTGATAAGGGATGGAGGGCCAGGACAAGGGGAAATGGCCTTAAGTTGAAGGAGGGCAGGGTTAGATGGGATTTTGGGAGGGAATTCCTGGCTGTGAGGGTGGTGAGGCCCTGGCACAGGTTTCCCAGAGCAGCTGTGGCTGCCCCATCCCTGGAAGTGTCCAAGGCCAGGTTGGACAGGGCTTGGAGCACCCTGGGATAATGGAAAGTGTCCCCAGCCCTGGCAGGGGTGGGACTGGATGGGCTTTAAGGTCCCTTCCAGCCCAAACCATGCCATGATTCTGTGATTCTACGAAAATTCAAAACAATTCATATCTTATTATTTTCATAAAATTTCTGCTTATTGTTTAAACCCACTAAAACTCTCCTGGGAAAGGCGATTATGTGGGAGAAACACCCTGGACACCACGGAGCATTTCACAAACTTCTTCAGTTTTTCCTTTGGTCTCAGCACCTGTTTGGAGGACCCTGCTCCAGGAACACAGAACATGAAGAACTCAATTATTCTTCTTCCCCTGGCCATTTCTTCACTCTGAGCTCTTTCATTCAGATGAACGATGCTGAGAGGGGCTGGAATTCACCTGAGCTGCCAACAAACCCAACCTGGCCAAGAACTCCTGGTGCTGCCCCTCACTGAGATCACACTCCAGCACAACCACAGGGCCCAGGCTGCAGGACCAGCCCATGTCAGACCTGTGTCATTTATAATATCATTTGTAATATCATTTATAAACAAGGAATGGCTTTGTGCCCCTCAGCAGCACAGAGGGAAGGGATGAACCTGGGAATCCCTGGATATTTCCAGCGGCCGCTCGGGATCTGCTGGCAGGAACCTGCAAGGTGTGGCTGCATTTACCTTGGTGGGACTGCAGGGAGTCTTTTCCAGCCACTGGATCTTCACTCTCAGGACTGATGGGAGGAGAAGGGAAGGAGCCCAGGAGCCGAAGGAGCTCCTTGGAGGAGCAGCTGGATGCCCGTGCACGACGTGCAGCGTGTGCAGCCCGGCTTCCGCCCTCCACCCCTCTCTGCCTACCCAGAGGAATGGAAAATTCCATCTGCTTCATACTGAATGTGACAAAAACTGCTGCCACAATAGGGTTGGTTTGGTTTTTTTTTTTAAGTAAAGATCAATTGGCAGAGATAAAACTCATAATTATCTGAAGGTTACCCCACATGTCATGGTGATGCCTTGGCAGGAGGAAGAAGTGAGAGGCGGCCACAAGCCCAAGGTAAGTCCCTTCCTCTCCACAGAACGTCATCGCAGGCTCTGAAATCCACAGGGCCTAAGTTAAAATCTAAAATTAAGCAGAGACTGAGAGCTTTTTCTGAGACAAGGCCAGAAATGCTGCCCTAAGCAAGACTGTCACTGACAGGTCAGGGGCTTTCTGTCTTGGAAATCAGAAGTCAAGAACCACCAGGAAATAATTGAACACATTTCTAATCTTTTGGAGGTGCAATCGTCCGTGGACAGTAGGTCTTGAGGGCACATGAAATCCTTACTTTAAAAACAGAGTGGAACTCTGTCATTTTGGTCATTTTTTTGTCATTTGCAAATGACAAAATCCCCCTCTCTGCAGAAGCTGCAAAGACGCCGCCATCACTGAGTGGCAACACTTCCAGAGGAAAAGCAGAACAAATCCTTATAAAAACAAGGACTTCCCCTCATTTTCCAAACCCATTCTCCAGCAAACACCTGCTGTCAGGAAAGAGCCTTCTCCTATGTTTGATATTCCCGATTCCTTCCTTCTTCTTTTCACAGATCTGTTCCACAAAGCCCAACCCAAAATATTTTGTCCAGCCAGTGAAACTTCCAGGGCCTGCTTCAGGTTACTCACAGCAGCAGCTGCAAATTATTCCTGATGTACCAATCAGGCCCTGAACTTATCCCTGAGCCACACAGGCACACACAGGCAGGAGATCCCATGGGATTTTGCAAACCCAGCTGTGCTGCCATCCAGACTCCAGCCCTAAGAAATTATTTTGCTTTAAGCAGACAAACTTAAAGCAAGTCCAGCTCTCCCACTCTTTCTCCCAGTCTTTTCCTGTGCCTAATCCAGCACAAGCCCTTCCAGAATGCAGGGCCAGAGGGTCCCATTCACAAAAGTTTCTGCAGGACCTAAAGAAAACTCACCTTGTTGCTCCCCCTCCTGTTCCAGACCATTCCCACTGAGACGTGTGGAATATCCAGCAGACTGGGAGCGGAGCACATCCAGGACCCCAAATTTCTGCATGTGGCACCTTTGTCTCCTGATGTTTACAAACTGTGGCTGCCCCATCCCTGGAAGGGTCCAAGGCCAGGTTGGACAGGGCTTGGAGCACCCTGGGACAGTGCAAGGTGTCCCTGCCCATGGCAGGGGTTGGCACTGGATGGGCTTTAAGGTCCTTCCAACCCAAACCATCCTGGGATTCTGGGATTCTATGATCATTCTCAGGCAGGAACATTCCCATCTTTGTGTTCTTTTGCAGAAATCCTGTCACAGGACCTGAAGTTCTCTGAAAACTTTCCTTTTTTTCTTTTTAAAGGAAGGAAATCATCACTACCAGCCTGTCCTGCAGGCTGCCAGGCCTCCTTCACTCATCTACACGTGCCGAAGGCACTCCCAGCCCAGCCTGATCACATCTCTCATTCATTAATTGCTAATAGCAAGATTTTCTCTCAGAGGTTTCCCTTTCACTCTGCTATCACAGGAAATAAATGAAACTTCTGAAGATTTTTCAGGCACAGTCACTGCTGCTGAGTTTCTGTAACGCACAGAGCTGCTGGCAACCCACAAAAGCTGAAAGTGCTCATTTCAACCCTAAATCCTAGTTCCTCTGTGCCCAAGGCAGCAGGCTGCTTATCACTGCTTCATCAGTCTCAACCTGCTGGGTAACTAAAGTGAAGGCTTTAAATTAGGATTTGGGTTTTGTCTGAAACTGCGCTGGAGCCAAATCTGGAGTGTCTCCACTAACGCTGCTCAACTCCTTCCAGGTTTGTGCCAAAGCAGCAGAAATCAGCAGCCAGACCATGACAGCCTCTGCAGAAAGCAGCAAACCCCAACGAACTCTCTCCTCCAGCCCCTGGTCGCTCCAGTATTTGCAATATTCCAATCATTGCAATATTGACAATCACAGTAAACCTTCACAAGGCGGAAGCAGGAGGAGATTCTTGACTCCACAAGGAAATAAAGGTTCTCTTCCTTCTCCAAACACAAAGGCAAATTCTGCTCCTAACCGCACCTTCCCTGGCTTTCTGCTATTAATTACCTCTTCCCTGGCTTTCTGCTATTGATTACCTGACTTATTGCACAGCTTTGGAAGAGGAGGGAGCTGTGACCTGGCACTGATTTCAGGCAGACTCAGAGCAGGTTTTTCACCAAAGGGGCTTCTCCCACCCCAGCTTTTACGTCTGAGGGACCCCCAGGAGATGGAGCAAGTCCCCGACTCCCCAAAACCCAGAATTCAGGGGACATTTCACCCCCAGTTGCTGTGGCCACAGCAAGAGCCCCCCTCAAACCAGTCCTGCCCAGTGAAAACACCCCTGCAGCCAGGGCAAACTGGGGGATCAATTACTGATTAATTAATTAGAGTGAGAAAGGCTGAACTACAGAAACTGGGCTGTGCTTTAGAGGCTTCTGCTTCAGGAAAAATCAGGGCAGGAACACCAAGGGCGAGGTTGGGTCCCTGGGTCATTGCTCGTGAGATGTTTTACAGTTGCCCAGGAAAGAAATCCTGAAGTTTAATAAGATTTTCCCAATATCTGCTGTTTTTCTGGAAGCCTCTGTTGGCTGAAGGTACCTAATTACACAGGAGTCTCAGCTTTCAATTAAATAAAAATGTGGAGCCTCAAAAACGAGGCGAGCAGAAAGCTCCTCTTCAACACCACCAAAAAACCCAACCCCCACAAACAAAACAAAAGCAAAAGTTCTTCACATTTGATTTTATAACCCAACATCGTTTGAATTCAGCTTTTAAAGACACGCTGCAAAGAAATTAAATTGGGATTGGAATATTTTCTTGAAATAGTTGATGGTTTAGAGTCTTTATAAGAGAACTGCTGTTCTGAGACACCTTAAAGGATGCCTGGATTTTAAAAATGATCTTTTTAAAAATGAAACCTGGTACATCTGGCAACCAGAAATGTCAGAGATTGGAATAATTTGTCTTTTCTGCCTGATGTCTGCAGGTCCTTCCACTCATGCTGGCATGGAAGTCACCCCATGGTTAATTATTGCAATGATTATTTCTGATGAGCAGAGTTCTAATGTGGGATAATTGGCAGGTTAGACCCTTAGGAAATGTATTTCCCTTCTCCCAACAAATCTTTGACTGCTCCCAAGAAATTCCGCCAGTCAGAAGACACAACAGAGCAAAATTCTAATTCAGAGTGGTAAAAAAATTACCATGCTTAGATATTTCACAAATTTTAAGTCTTTTATTCTCTTTGGGCTTTTGTCACATGCAGAACAGGAGGTTCCAGCCTGTGGGTGGGCGCCCAGTAATGACTTTTTTAATCTGGGAAGGCCCAAAAAATGTCCTTCTCACAGGTTTTTTATCAACAGAGTAATTATTTACTCTCAAAGTTTCTTGAAATCCAAAGCAATGCCGGCGACTCAAATAAGCGCAATGGAAAGAATGGGCAACAAAAATGTCCAACATCAACAGTGAGGGAAACAAAGTGGAATAATGCAACAAAATCTCCAAATATCAGCACCTCCATCACTCCCTCTGAGGATGGGAAGAGGAATTAGGGAATACTGGACATGGGAATACAGGTTGGGTTTGCGAATCCAGGCGGCTGCACATCCAGAGGGCAGGGAGGCTGCTGGGTGCCAGTTTAGGGACAGAGGAATTCAGGGGCAGGTGGGGGAAAGCAGAGGGTGCAGAGAGGTGATGTACAGAGGGGAGAGAGAGAGAGAGAAAAGGAGAAAAAAGCAAAAAAGAAAAGGGGAGAGGAAAAAGAAGAAGGAAAAAAAAAAGAAGAAAAAAGAAAGAAGGAAAAGAGAAAAATAAAAGAGGTAAAAAAAGGTTTTAAAATATGAAAAGGAAAACGTGGCGGGGAAGGAAGAAAAAGGATAAAGAGATGTAAAAATAAAGAAGGAAAAATATGAAAAATATGAAAAAATATGTTAAAATATTTAAAAATTTAAAACCCAGCAATTTTCCTGCCGTGAGCCATCCACATTCCAGGAGAGCTCCGGGGCTCTGGGGACGAGCCCAGAAATGGTTCTCTCATGGGGCGTTGCCTCCTTTGCCCCACAACACCTGGAATTCCCAATTCCATCCCAGTTCCATGAACCCCCCAGCACCAGCCTGGCCAGGACTTACCTTGAGGACGCGACCCAACCCCTGGAATCCTCCGGCAGCGGCTCCTGCAGGAGCCACCGCGGCCGGGCGAGAGGGGGACGTGTCCCCAAGTGTCCCTCACCTCCCGCCCCCGTGACAGCCCTGCACCCACAGACATGGCACTGGGTCACCGAGGATTCCTTTTTAGGCTGGTTTTTTCTCTTTTTTCTTTTTTTTTTTTTTTTTCTCTTTTTTTTTTCGCATGAGCAGCCCCGGGGAAGCTGCAGCGATGTCGCGATTACGTAAGAGGCGGTGACAGCGGTGACAGAGCGGGGGGGCAGGTGGCTTCCGAGCTTCCCCTTCACGTCTGCAGAGAAAGGGCGGCGAGGAGGGCAGGATTTGGGGTCCAGCTGTGAGGTTCAAAGGGCTGGGGAAGGTGTGGGGGCACCCAGGAGGTGGTGACAGCAGCACCTGAGGGGTGGCACGGGACCCCCGCGGGGTGCGACACGGAGAGGAGGAGGAGGAGGAGGAGAAGGAGGAAAAGGAGGAGGAGGAGGAAAAGGAGGAGAAGGAGGAATAGGAGGAGAAGGAGGAGATGGAGGAGGAGGAGGAGGAGGAGGAAGAGGAGGAGGAGGAGGAAAAGGAGGAGAAGGAGGAATAGGAGGAGAAGGAGGAGATGGAGGAGGAGGAGGAGGAGGAGGAAGAGGAGGAGGAGGAGGAAAAGGAGGAGAAGGAGGAATAGGAGGAGAAGGAGGAGATGGAGGAGGAGGAGGAGGAGGAGGAAGAGGAGGAGGAGGAGGAAAAGGAGGAGAAGGAGGAATAGGAGGAGAAGGAGGAGATGGAGGAGGAGGAGGAGGAGGAGGAAGAGGAGGAGGAGGAGGAAAAGGAGGAGAAGGAGGAATAGGAGGAGAAGGAGGAGATGGAGGAGGAGGAGGAGGAGGAGGAAGAGGAGGAGGAGGAGGAAAAGGAGGAGAAGGAGGAATAGGAGGAGAAGGAGGAGATGGAGGAGGAGGAGGAGGAGGAGGAGGAGGAGGAGATGGAGGAGAAGGAGGAAATGGAGGAGAAGGAGGAGAAGGAGGAGAAGGAGGAGGAGGAGAAGAAGGAGGAGAAGGAGGAGAAGGAGGAGGAGGAGAAGGAGGAGATGGAGGAGAAGGAGGAGAAGGGCCGGATGGGTGCAGCCTGGTAAATCTCCATTTAAATACAATGATTGGCAGAGTGGGACAAAAAAACAGGGAGAGTCAGGGCTGGTGTTTTCCCTACTGACAAATCAAGCACTGGCACACAGCAAAATCCGTGCTAAAGGCAGCCACAGTAATTAATTGATTCCAATCAATGCAATTCCCCCCCTGAATTGCTCAGCACAGGGGTTACAGCACCTCTCACTGGGGTTTCTGCTGCTGTTTGAGGAAGGTGCTGGATCTGCTCGGTGCCCAGAGCAGCTGTGGCTGCCCCATCCCTGGAAGTGTCCAAGGCCGGGTTGGACGGGGCTTGGAGCACCCTGGGATAGTGGGAGGTGTCCCTGCCCATGGCAGGGGTGGGATTGGATGGGTTTTAAAGTCCCTCCCAACCCAAACCATTCCATGATTCCAGGCATTGTA
This sequence comes from Atrichornis clamosus, assembly GCA_013400975.1. Taxonomy (NCBI): domain Eukaryota; kingdom Metazoa; phylum Chordata; class Aves; order Passeriformes; family Menuridae; genus Atrichornis; species Atrichornis clamosus. Next base: position 43,696 of record WBMZ01013873.1, read on the forward strand.
CAAGTAAATGGGTTTAGAAGGGCCTGGAGGGACAGGACACAGGGAATGGCTTCCCACTGCCAGAGAGCAGGGTTAGATGGGATACTGGGAAGGAATTGTTCCCTGTGAGGGTGGGGAGGCCCTGGCACAGGTCACCCAGAGCAGCTGTGGTTGCCCCATCCCTGGAAGTGTCCAAGGCCGGGTTGGACGGGGCTTGGAGCACCCTGGGATCGTGGGAGGTGTCCCTGCCCATGGCAGGGGGTCGAATGGGATGGGATTTAAGATCCTTTCCAACCCACCCATTCCATGATTCTGTGCTCAGTAAAAGGGAGGCTGATCATTATTAGATGGCTGACTTTTCCTTGCTGCACCTGCCCTGGCAGCACCAGGACCTTCTTTGTGCTTTTCCAGTCTGCTGGAACACAGTGATGGAAGTGTTGACAGGGGTGTAAAACCTGTGCACAGCCCGAGGGTGAGGAACTGGCTCTGCTGAGGACTCGGGGCAGTCCAGAGAAGCAAAAATCACCTCTGTGCTCTGCTGTCCCTTCACCTGTGTGTGCACCTGCCAGGACCCTCCGACACCTGGTGGACACCAAACAGGACCTGAGCTGCACCCATGGTGGGTTGGAAAAAACAAGAATATTTCATGATTGGGTTCAAACTGCCCCAGTTCCTGGGGAAGTTTTTATTCATAGAAATCATGGAATGGATTGGGTTGGAAGGGACATTAAAGCTCATCCAGTCCCACCCCTGCCATGGGCAGGGACACCTCCCACTATCCCAGGGCGCTCCAAGCCCCCTCCAACCTGGCCTTGGACACTTCCAGGGATGGGGCAGCCACAGCTGCTCTGGGCACCCTGTGCCAGGGCCTCCCCACCCTCACAGGGAGGAATTCCTTCCCAACATCCCACCCAAATCTCTCCAGAGATTCCAGTTTTATTCCTACCACTGGGTGTCAGCTGATTTGATGTTATTTTATTTTATTCTATTTTATTTTTTACTGGTTCTGAGAGGATGAGTGTGAGCAAGGAAGAGAGAGACTCTTCCTAGGAAATCAGGCCTGGGCTGTAGAGGTCACTCTTCTCTTTTACTGCTCCCAAAAGTGGGAATCCAGATACTCCTGATTTCATTTAACTTTAGATATCTGCTCATGAAGGGTTTATCCATATGGAAAGATCCTCTAGGATTCCCTTTAGAGTGAATGGAGAGAAAGAGACTTTTGTAAAAGTTCTGACCTATTTTAGATTTTTATCTTCAGAAGAAAAAACATCCTCTCGTCTTTTCATTGGGCACAAAAGGCAGGGCAAGGTGAGCAGTCTGGATGAGGCAAATGGCCTCAGGTTGCACTAGGAGAGGTTCAGGTTAGATTTCAGGAAAAATTTATTCACTGAAAGAGTGAATAAATTCTGTAAAGCACTGGCACAGGCTGCCCAGGGCTGTGGTGGAATCACCATCTCTGGAAGTGTTCAAGAAACAAGTGGATGTGGCACTTGGGGGCAGGGGATAGAATAATATAATATAATATTAGATAATATAATATTGCTTTAAGGTGGGGGGTTTTGCCTGGCAAGATAGAAATTTTCCTTCAGAAAATGTCAATTTTGCAAGAAATGGTTTTTATCTCTGAAGAAATGAGATTCTGACATCAAGATCCTTCCTAGCTCCGGAAGCTGGAGTTGAAATGTGACATTTGAAATGATTTGTTCTGACAAGAGATAGGAATAAAAAGCATTTTTAAGGAAATACAGTGATTTTACAGAAGTGCAATGAACAGAGATGAGCCCATCACATCCAGCTGTAAAGCTGATTTCCCGCGTTTCAGATTTTCAGGGATCAGGTCATTTCATCCCTGTGCAGTCTGTCATGCCCTGGGAGCATGGAAAGAGCCCTGTGAAGTGTTTTGTTCAAGCCACGTTTTCCACAGAAATGTGTCTTTTCACCAAGTAGAAGTCTTCCACAGCAAATATCAATTTTCAATTAAAATTGCATTTTCATAACAGCAGCTTGGAAACCACCCTCAATTATTCTCCCTCTCCCCAGTGGTTTTCAGCTTGGACAATCAAAGCATCGCAGCCAAAAAACCTTCAAAATACTCTTTACTTTTCAGACGTGTAATTTTAAAGGTTGCAAAGAAAAAAAAATCTCCTACAGATCAAAACCTTTTTCTTTTTTCTGTTGTCAAAATCACTGCCAGGAGCTGAGGATTTAACACCAGCTCTACAAAGTCCTGGCACCACCAGACCTTTCCCTGCAGGAGCATCTCCCACCTCCCCTGGGGGGTTTTTTTTTGTGGCTCCAATCGTGTGGTCCTGCTCTGTTTCCCCTCCTCACTCCGGGCAGCGCTGGGCACACTCAGTGCTGCTCCTGTCCAGGGCTGGGTCTCACCTTTCCTGCTGAGATGTTGCCTCTGAATCTTCATCTCCAAATCCTCTCCTGGCCCTGTGCCCACCGGAGCCACCGCAGCCGCTCCTGCCCTGCCCTCAGCACCAGGGGCTTCCCTCCCTCTTGGCCTCTTTGCCCTCTTCCCCTGCAGCCCCAAAACCAAATCACTGCTCTGCCACCACCTCTCCTCCAGCCCGGCTGGGCTTCATCTTTTTTTTTTTAATCTTTATTTTAGCATTTCACGGAGTTCCAAAGGCATCCCTTGCACGTTGGGAGGGAGTGGGAAGTGCCATGACAGCATTTCCAGGGCACAGCTGCCTTCGGTGCTGTACCTTCAGTGCTGACCCTGCCCAGCTCCCCTGAAGAACAGGCCCTGTCTGCAGCTCCTCAGCCCATCCTGCCAACTGCTGCAGGGATTTCAGAACGAGACATTTTATCCCAAACGAAGCAAAACCCAGCATGATGGGAAAAACTCTGGAAGTTGCTGCCACAGGAGAGGAGGGAGCTCAGCCAGAACTGGAGAAGGACCCTCAACATTAACCCAGCTGGGGAAGGTGATTTGGGTTTGGGGTACAGGGATGATCTAACACTGAGCTGGGTTCTCACTCCTCTGGTTCTTGGAGGGTTTTGGAACTGGGATGGATTTGCTTCTCTCACTGCATCATGCGCCTCAGTCCGGGGTTTTGGCAGGACTCATCCCTGGGAAATGGTTGGCCTGGGGGGCTGGAAAGCTCCCTGGTCCCTTCTGCCGTGCCTGAGCCATTGTTTGAGGGTTGGCAGCAGCTCCTGGGACTAAAACCCTTGGGAGCTGTGGGGTCACCCCGGGACTGGGCTGTGCCAGCGCTGGAGGATGATTCCATTCCACCCCTGGAGAGGGAACGGGGCGGCACAAGGGGCCTTTGGCTCCCTGACTGCAGCAGCTTTTGGAGCAGAGGGAGGGATTTTCACTGGGCTATTCACACCCACAGGACTCCCAGAGTGTCCCCCTGGCCATTCCCAGCACAGGGAATGGTGTGGAGTTGGGGATAAAGGAATGAAGGTGCTGCAGGAAGGCACAAACTCCAGGAGAGGGGCTGGGGCTGCTGCACGTGGGGGCTGAGTGTCAAACCCAGGTGTGATCAGGAGCATTGGATTCTTCACTCCAGGACAAGACATGGAGGGGCTGGAGCATGTCCGGGGAAGGGAACGTAGCTGGGAAGGGGCTGGAGCAGCAGGAGCAGCTGAGGGAGCTGGGAAAGGGGCTCAGCCGGGAGCAAAGGAGGCTCAGAGGGGCCCTTCTGGCTCTGCACAAGTCCCTGACAGGAGGGGGCAGCCAGGGGGGGTCGGGCTCTGCTCCCAGGGAACAGGGACAGGAGGAGAGGGAACGGCCTCAGCTCTGCCAGGGGAGATTGAGGTTGGATATTTGGAAAAAATTCTTCCCTGAAAGGTGGTCCAGCCCTGGGACAGGCTGCCCAGGGCAGGAGTGGAGCCACCATCCTTGGAAATGTTCAATAACATTGGGGACAGGGTGGTGGTGCTGGGCTGATGGTTGGGCTCAGTGATCTTAGAGGTCTTTTCCAACCATAAGGATTCCATGATTCTATGATTCCTCTTCTTACTGTCTAAGGAAACTCTTCTTTCATCCTCCCTTGGCTTTCACAGGTCCAGGCCACACTTCCTGCTCAGGGGAATCCCTCATTGCTCAATTCCAGTGCTGAGCTGAGGCTGAAATGGGAATCTGCTCCTCTCAGGTACAAATTTCCACTGGCAGAGAGACACGTCCCCAGACCCTCTCCTAAGGGTAGGTGTTTGAAGGAACAGATACTTTAAGATCCTCTTGATGTGGGAACTGAGGCCTGAAGTTTCATTTCTGGTTAATGAATTCCTCCCTTGAAGCCAAAGCACAAAATCAGAGCATCTCATCTAAATAAATCAGCATTTCTGTGCCATTCCCAAATTTTATACCCACGTGTGCTCCTGCTGACCTGGAGTAGGAATTTCACTCCACGCTTATGGACAGTGTGAATGAGAAACTTCAGGAAGTTTGCAGGAAAATGGTCAAAGATCCAGGGCAAGGGAGTTTGATCATAAACATCTGAACATCCAAACATCAGTGTTTGGGACAGTTCTTACCAGGGGAAAATGAAAGCAGAGATTTGTTGTAGGAGCTCTGCCTGTGTGGGGAAACAGCCCTTCAAATCAGCACAAATGGGATTGAACAAGGGTGGGACAGGGAAAAAACCCAGAGGGAAGAAGCTGTTGGTTGAGGTCACAAGTCAGAACTAAGAAAACTGGAGTAAATCCAGTTTTTATTTCCTTTCCTGCCTAAGAACAAAATCTACAAAGTCTGGGAGAGCTGGGGGTGTTCCCCTGGAGAAGAGAAGGCTCCAGGGAGAGCTCAGAGCCCCTTCCAGGACCTAAAGGGGCTCCAGGAGAGCTGGAGAGGGACTTGGGACAACGGATGGAGGGACAGGACAAGGAGGAATGGGTTTACATTGAAAATGGGCAGGGTTAGATGGGATATTGGGAAGGAATTCCTGGCTGTGAGGGTGGGGAGGCCCTGGCACAGGGTGCCCAGAGCAGCTGTGGCTGCCCCATCCCTGGAAGTGTCCAAGGCCAGGTTGGACGGGGCTTGGAGCAGCCTGGGATAGTGGGAGGTGTCCCTGCCCATGGCAGGGGTGGAATTGGGTGAACTTTAAGGTGCCTCCAACCCCAACCATTCCATGTTTCTGCAACAACCCTCAGTGCCAGCAGAGGCCCAGCCTCAGTCCCTGTGTGCAGGACACCCGGCCCTGGGTGACTCCCCGTGCTTGGGAGCCCTTGGACACACAAAACACATCTCCTGCACCCGCCAGGACACTCCTGGCAGCCCCTGCACGTGCACAGGGTGCCCCAGGGATGTCACCCCACAGTTTGAAGGCCCCAAACCAAAATGCTGGAAGGGAAAATTAGGATTAGGTTTGCCCTAAGTCATGTTGTCCTCTGGAAACTGTTCTGAGGGAACACTGCCATCCTCCTTCCACTGACCTGCTGGGAACAATAACCTCCACAAATTCCCGTCACCTCATTCCCTCTGCATTTGAACCCTGCCTATGAATCTGATTTTCCCTTACGTTCATGTCCCACAGCCTGTGACTGTGTTAAGGATCTGGATCCATCCTGATCCCAGGGACAGAGGGACAGCCATGGAAGGAGGGTTGTTCTCCATCAGTGTGAGCTCTCATTTCCATCCTGTCCAGCTCGTTTTCTCCATCCTCTCCTGGGCTCTGATCCCTGAGTGGAGCACAAAACAGGTTGGATGTGGAAAGGAAATGAGACCCATTCCATGGGAATGGCCTTTGCTTGCTCTACTGCTGGAGAAAAAGTAAAAAATCCCTAAATCCAAGAAAAAAGAGCAGTTCTTGGTTAGAGGAAGCTACAATCAAATACTTGATTTTAAAAACCTAATTAAGCAAACCCAGAGGAGAGAGAGATTTTTGTTCATTTCTAAAGTTAAAATAACAGAGATAAACCAGGTGATTTTACACAAAATCAGAATTAAACGTGGCAATGTGCAATGTAATATCCCCTTTCAAACACGGTTCCTGTAGGTTATACTTGGAATATCACCTGAAATATTCCCTGTGCCAGGGCTCAAGTGCCCTTTGCTAAATTCCTTGCTCTGTCTGTGAGTAGATTTTGATATTAAATCACAAAAATGCCTCCTTACATTTCACTTTCTGAGCCCGTGTGTTTATTTCTGCTCTTACTTAGCAATTTCTGTGCCCCTTCCCCACCTTTGCTGTGTCTTTACAGCTCCTCCCAGTGTCAGTTTCTTTGTGATTTTTCTGACTGAGCCAGAACAGCTCTGGAGGTGTTAAACCAGGCTGCCCTAAATAACGAGTCCCAGGCTTCTGTACAGTTCATTTTTTCACTTTGCTGAGCCTTTGCTGCTTTACGTTTGGGAAAATGGGTGCTGAACTTGGTGATCTGCTGGCAGGACTCAGTGTCTGCCTTCCTGTGTCTCTTTTTAACCCATTTTTGGGCCATCAAACACTTTTTCCACCCTTTTTTTCTCTTCTTACTCTTGAAGCACAAACGCACAAACCAAACCACTTTCCCCTTTTCCACTGGTTGGAGGAGACGTTTTATCTTTTATCAATCGTTGCAACTATTTTTTTCCATATCAGTTTTTTTTATTTTGCTTTTTAAAAATGGATGAATATCTACCAGTTCAATTTTCAATTTCAACAGCTGGAGCAAGAGAAGATATTTTGTGATTCCCTTTTTTATTGTCACAGACACCTTGAGTTCCCTTCTGAAGCTGTGTCTTGCACAGGTGCTTTTGAAGAGCGACTAAAACTTAATTTCTGTGAGATTTGCTACAGTGGAACACAATGTGTTAAAAACTGTAAATTTTTGAGTATTTATTTCACCTGAGTAGGGCATTGCTATGCAACAATGAGGGAAATTCCCAAAGGATTAGGTTAACTGTGTATTTCTGGAATGACAGCTCTGGGAGCAAGAAAGGCAGAGGGATAAGTAAGAGGCAGAGATGGGTGTCCACTTAGAATCATGGAATTAAGGTGGGAAAAACCCTTTGAGATCATCAAGTCAAACCATCAACCAGCACCACCATGGTCACCCGTGTCCCAAGTGTCACATCCCTGTGTTTTTGAACACTTCCAGGGATGGGGACTCCACCACTGCCCTGGGCAGCCTGTGCCAGTGCCTGACAACCCCTTCCATGAAGAAATCCCAACTAATATCCAATATAAACCTCCCCTGGAGCAACTTGAGGCTGTTCCCTCTCATCCTTTGTTCCCTGGGAGAAGATAAGAAGGTATCAACCCCCACCTCAAAGGCTCTCCTCACCAAGACAGGATTTTCCATTTATTTTAGGTCAAGGGCTGTTGACTGTTTGTCATTCCAGTCTCTTTCCCAAAATTCACTGACACGTGGCCAGAATCCTGCCCAGAATGATGTGACAGAGGGATGCTGCAGGCCTGGGGAAGGAGCAGCTTCCCCACATCCCTGTTCCCATCATGCCAAAGGATGTGGCAACTGCCACAGCCCTGCCACGACCCTGCTCCACACCCACGTGCCACTCACTGGCCCCAGGAGTAAATGACTTGAGATGGAAATTTTCCAGAAGAAGAGTTTTCCACCCGAAAGCGCTGACGAGGCCCAGTCGAAGAGTTCTGTGGAAAGGTTTTTTCCTTCTGTCAAAGCTTTTGGGTGGAAACAAAGCAAAGCCTTGGCCAGGGAGTCTGACAGGAACCCTGCCAGCTCAGCCTCCTGCCCACACAGCCCTGGGCTTCCTGGCTCTGTGGCCACAGGACTTCCCAGCTGATGGATGAGCCCAAGCCAGGAGAGCAGAGAGAATCAGTTCCTTTACAGCCATGACTTTGTAGATTAATGTGATTAATTAATTTAACAGCTACCTGTATTTACTGAAGGAGTTGGGTTTTTAACCTGTCAAGACTCAGTTATTATTTACCTGCTCCATGTGAGGATCCTTCACCCTGTCCCAGAGCCACAAGCGCAGGCTGGGGGTCACAGGCAGGGAGGGCCCAAAGTGGAGGAGAGAAGGAGGATGGGACACAAGGGGACCTGAGACCAAGAGCCAAATTCCTGGGTACCCACGAATCCCCCAGGTTTTATGAACAAGCCTCCAGAGCTGCCACCTGAGCAGAGCAGAGGCCTTGAGGAGGCAGTGGGGACACCTGGCCCTGTCCCCTGTGCCCAGCTCGCCGTGCCCAAAGCTCATGGGCCTCAAGAACCAGCAGAGAATCAGCTCTGAAAGCACCGTCACTGCTGCTTGGTGGCAGTGGGGGACAGAAAGGGCCTCTCTTTGTGACATGGGTGTCATCCCTGCTGCAGGACCTGCCGCGGGGCCAGCAGCGTCCCCCTGCCTGTCCCCACCCCACAGGGAGCTCCTGTCCCCACACGGCATCGCTGGAAGTCTAAAGAGATGAGGGATGATGGATTTCCTACCCCTCTCCAACAGCATCATCAAATACCTCAACTTGAAAGGGACCCATAAGGATCACTGAGTACCAGCACCTCTCTTCTTTTCCAAGGTTTCTGTTGTTGATCAAAAAAAACCCCAAAACAAAGCACATGAAGGATTTCTGAAGGATATTTTCAAAGCTGTTGCTGACTGTTTTCCCTTCTCACACTGGACTGTTCTCTCCCTGCCCAGCAGGTGAATGTCTGGCAACCATGAAGTCACCAAATGCTTTGGGCCTGCCTAAAATATGCGTCCAAATCACACATTTCTTCATGAAATTCAGGTGAATCACTGCCCCGACACTGTCCCCTCCTCTCCCTCCATGACACAAGAATGTGTATTTCCTTCTTTTCTGAAGAAAATGCGCAGGAAGGACAGAGATTTCTGACAGGCAAACCCAGGATAACATTAAAAAACCAGAGACAAAAGAAAAAAAGACCTTTTGGCTGAGGGCAGTTCTCATCTGCTCCATCAGGTTTCTTGGTGGCAAATGAAGTAATTTTCTCCTGCTGTGAGAAGAGAGTTTGTTTTCCTCAGGATTTGGATATTTGTTAATATCTAAACCAGCCCCACCCCTTGCACTCCTCTTGCCAGTGAGGAGCTGCTCATTTTGCATCTTCCAGGGCCTTGCAGATCCTTTCTTCTTCTTGTGCAACAGGTCAAGGGTAGGAACCTCTGCCATAAGTTTTGGCTAATTAGAAACATGGAACATTTCGGGTTGAAAGGGACATTAAAGCCCATCCAGTGCCACCCCTGCCATGGGCAGGGACACCTCCCGCTATCCCCGGTCGCTCCAAGCCCCGTCCAACCTGGCCTTGGACACTGCCAGGGATGGGGCAGCCACAGCTGCTCTGGGAAACCTGAGCCAGGGCCTCCCCACCCTCACAGGGAACGATTCCTTCCCAAACTCCCATCTAACCCTGCCCTCTGGCAGTTTAAACCCATTCCCCCTTGTCCTGTCACTCCAGTTCCTGATGCAGAGTCCCCCTCTGGCTTCCCCACAGCCCCTTCAAATCCTGGAAGGTGCTGTGAGGTCTCCACAAAACCTCCCCAGCTCTCCCAGCCTGGGGAAGGTGCTCCAGTCCCTCTGTCAACTTCATGGCCTCCTCTGGACTCATTCCAAGGACAATTCCATGTCTGTCCCACGCTGGGAGCACCAGAACTGTGCACAGAATTCCAGGTGGGATCTCATGAGAGCAGAGCAGAGGTGGCCACTGCTCAGCCCAGGGATGCACTGGGGTGTGCTGGGCATGGTTTGACTTCTCTGAGCCGTGAAAGCCTTTGAATATGAAAAGAAGACACCACCTGAAGGGAAAAGTAGGAAAACAAGCAAAGGTGGATGGGAGCTTTTCTTCCAGGCCCCTGACATCCACTGACAAGTCGTACCCTTCCCTGTCTCACCTCCCTCTGATGTTTTTAGGAACAAGCTGATCTCCTGTCATGGAGGGAGAGGAGGGCACAGTGTAGGAGCAACACTTCACCTGAATCTCATGAAGAAATGTGTGACTTTGTGGTGTATTTTAGGCAGGCCCAAAGCGTTCCGTGACTTCGTGGTTGCCAGACATTCAACTGCTGGCCAGGGAGAGAACAGCCCAGTGGGAGAAGGGAAAATAGCTTGGAAAATCTCCTTTTCCATGGATTCAGTGAATTCCTCAGGGCTCTGATCCCAAGGTCAACAAGCCCAGAGCTGTGCTGGACTCATTGTTGTGCTGCTGAACGAAACAGCAGCACCTGAGAGCTGAGATGGATGGAAAGGTCACTCTGTCCTTGTGCTGTGTGCAAGTGATAACCAGGCATGTCCTGGTGATAAGATAGGGGTGTTGGTGATAAGATAGGTGTGCTGGTGATAAGATAGGCTGGGATGAGATGCATCAGGGTGGGTGGTATGATCAGGTGTCACACACTGGCGATCGGATGGGTGCCAACACTTTGTCACCTCTCACGTTATCGCTGTGGGTGTTCAGGGGGTGAAGTTCAGCTCTTCCCTGGAAAGATGAGGGGTGCAAGATTCAGAAGGGATTGAAAAATTTGGGTAAAACAGAGGGAGATGGATGAGTGCAGGGAAGGAGAAAAGGAGGGAAGGAAGAAAAGAGAGGATTTGGGGAAGTTTCTGGGAGACCAGCAGCATCCGCAGAGCACCGAGCTCCGAGTGTGTGCCCTCCACGACTGCTGCCTTTATCAGTGCCACAGCTCTTATCCAACCCCCAGATCCCTGGGATCAGTCAGGGACAGGCCTGAAGGTCCAGCAGGGTGTTTCACCTGCATCAGGGAGTGAGGAGAGAGGCAGGACTGGCTAAATCCCTGCTGTGGAGTGGGGAGAGGAGAGGCTGCAGGGCCTGAGGCACCTGGAGATGTTCCTGCTGAGGGGGCTGAGCCCCTTCTGGGATGGCAGACTGGAGATGCCCAGGGCCTGAATTCCAAGGAGATTCCCCTCAGGGGTGACTGTCAGACCCTGCACATCCCAAAAGCAGGAATCACAAAGACTCCTGAGTCATAGAGCCCTGTGACTTCAGGTCTGGTTGTCTCGCTCCTTTTCTCCCCCTCCGGCAACTCCTGATATTTTCCAATGCTCTGAGAACAGACAGATTCCAACCCAAACCATCCACAGCCCAGGCAGCTTTCTGGAGGATAAACCCTCGGTCTTCTGGCATGATCTCAAGGGATTTATGTCCTGTCTTTGGGGGTATGGAGGCACACACTCAAAATTGTCTCCAACTAAACCAGAAGTTTCTCCGGGAATACGACTTCTCTGGTACCTTCCTTCCCCATTTGAAAAAAAAAAATAGCAGCAGTTAAGTGAAAATTTATTATGAGAAATCATTTCAAACCAGAAAATGGATTTGTTTTGAGAGCAAAGTCTAAACAAAATGTTTTGGCAGTGGCTTTCAAGTAGAAAACACATGGAACCTTCTCTTTTCCAGCAAAAGAGCTGCTTTCTCTGGGAGGAAAACATGACTGAGAGGATCATTTTTTTGCTGTCCTGCCACTGACCGCCTGAAGAAACAGGAACAAGGCAGTTTCTCCTCTGATACCTGTTTTCCTCTCTGCTGGTAGGGATAACGTCCCCAGCCCAACATTCAGGACAGGCTAATGGGATTGAGAGGGAAAATGCTTTGGCACGTGCAGGGTTGGTGGCACTGGAGGCTTTAATCCAGGCAAGGACAGGGGAACACTTGTTTTTCATCAAGCCTGGCTCTCTGACTGCTGGGACTGTGCCAGAGGTTAATTCAGATGCTGATAATGTGAATCATACCCGAAAGCTCCCCAGAACTTTGCCTGCAGCCCAAGCCCACCTCTCACTGAGGTTTATGCAGTGCCCCTGGCCTGGGGCTGTTTGTTTTACCCCTGGACAGGGTGCAGTGTGAGCTGCTGTGTGGCTTTAGCTGCCAGGAGATGGTGAGAGATAGATTTGTGTTCTCTGCATCTCAGGGCTCCCACCTTCTGCTTCCTCTGCTTCCCCAACCTTCACAGCCACTCTGCTCTCTGCAGAGGTGCCGAGCACAGCCCCCGCCACTGCACTGGGGGGGAACCAGGTGGGATCCACAGCAGACCCAGCTGAGCAGGTTTTTTGCAAGAAAACCTGCAAGAAACCTCCAGCTGTGCAGCAAAGCCAGCCCACAGGTGGCCAGGTTGGTCCAGGAGAGCACCAAGGAGGGAAATTATCATTATTTCCTTGTCAGCCTCTTGGAAATTGTAAAATTTTAAAAATAAGTTTTAGTTAATGGTTTCAATTAATTAATCATAACCAATATATTAATTATAGACAATGTGTTGTTCTTAAATTGCTCTTAGCCAGCATTTAGCAAAGCTCCTTTTGTGGGAACACAGCCTGGAGAAAGTCCTAAAACTGTAAATTTTGTTAAGCTGACCTTGATGTGCTTCAATGAACATTCATTTCTTTGTCTGCTAAAAATGTATAAAAAGGTGAAGAAGTTTTGGATCAGGGGCTGTGTGGAGGCTGGGATTTTGTCAGCCAGAGCTGTGAATGAAGAAATGCCTGGGTTTCTCACACTAAAAATGCAGTGTTGGAGGGTTCTGTTATCCTGATGGATTTGGGAGTGTTTGGCAACGAGCCTGAAGCACTTCCCAGCATTTCTCAAAGTCCAGTAATCCCAGCCATAGGATGTTCGAAACACAGAATAGTTTATTTAGAGGGTGACCGGTCTTCAAGCTTGAAAAACAACATTTCATCAGCACAGAGGGGCCAGGTGGAATCCAGGAGCTGAGGGATTGGCCCTGGAATTTCGTAGTTTGGGAGCCACAAGCACCTTGGAGGGCTGTGTGAGCCCCTGCCCTGTGCTGGCCGGGGGTGCAGGAGGACAAACCAGTGGGCCCAGCTCTGTCCCGCTGCTCCTCCCCATCCCAGTAGCCGCTTCTTGCCCTAAGCCAAGGGGGAAGGGACACAAAGCCCCCCTGTCCTGTGTCACACCCCGTGCAAACCTCCCCGGAAATGTGCTGGGAAAGTTTGTTAAGGCAACCGGAAAAATCCAGATCTGCTGGAGCCAGTTCATCCTTAGTGAGCCTGGGAGACAGAGCTCTGAGGGCTTGGGGTAGCTTTGGAATTGGGCGGGAAGGAAGCCTAATGCTGTGTTCACCCCTGGGCTGGGCCGGGCTGGAGGTGTTGGGGGCACAGCTGGGTGTCCCCGGCTGCTGGGGCTCCATCATCTCCCACAGCCCTGCAGCTGCTCGGGAAACAGAACCAGCGTTTGAGAGGTTAAAGCAAAACTTCACAAAGAGCCTTTCCAGGTCCCCTGCAGGACAGGTGGAGGAGAGGAGAAGGAAACTCAAGGAAGGGCTGCTTTGGCCTTGTCCACTGTCTCTGGCCCGTTTTCTGGCTTGGCAGCAATGCTGTAGTAGTAGGAGCGGATGATGTTTTCCACAGCCACAAATCCTGGACGTTCTTCCCATCTGCAAGGGCAGGGAGGAACAAAGAGAGTCACCAGGGAGGAGAAAAGCCAGCTGAGGAAATGAGAGGGCACACAGAGGACCTGGGGGGGAACAGCACCCGGCTGCACCAGGGCTCAGGAGGGCAGCTGGGACTGCTCTGGAGTGGGGAGGGTCAAAGACACCGAGGCTTGGACATCCTCCAGGATTGGCACAGGCAAATGGAGGGGTCTGATGATAAAAAATTCATCTTGGACTAGGGAATATTTATGAACCAAGGCAAGAGGCACCATTTGCTTTGTGTTGTCACCAGTGTGTGCACCCAGTGTGCTCTAACCTGCTCTGGTGGAAGTGTCTCTGCCCATGGCAGGGGGTGGAACTGGGTGGGCTTTAAGGTCCTTTTTATCCCATTCTGGGATTTGGTGGCCCTGGTGGGCCTGGCCCCGTGGTGAAAGGCTCACCTGTATGTCCAGCACTGCTGCATCAGGGCGTACATCTCTGGGGGGCAGTCCTGGGGACACTCCATGCGCTTGCCCTGCTCTATGAACCCCATCACCTCAGGGCCCTTCATTTTCTGGGAGAAGAGCAAGTGGGAAAGGCTTTAATGTTTGCAGAGCTGGCAGCAGGGTCAGAAGAGACAGGTTAGAGCTGGGGCTGGGGTAAAGCTTTGGACACACACCTCACACGCCCCACAGAGTCACTGATTCCAACCCCAGCACCCAGAACTGGTGTCCCACGCTGTGGTCAGTCCAGCCTGCTGACCCCATCCTGCCCTGCCTCCACACCCCGTCTCACTCATTCTGCAGACCCCATCCTGCCCAGCCTCCACACCCCATCCCCGCCACCCTGTCAACCCCATCCCATCCTGCCTCCACCCCCCATCCCAGCCACCCTGTCAACCCCATCCCTTCCATCCTGACAATTCCATCCCAACCACCCTGTCAACCCCATCCCATCCTGCCTCCAGACCCCATCACACCCACCCTGCCGACCCCATCCTGTCCACCCTGCAGTCCCATCCCATCCTGCCTCCAGACCCCATCCCAAGCCCCTTCAGACTCCATCCCACCCACCCTGCAGACCCCATCCTGCCAATCCTGTCAGCTCCATCCAGCCCATCTTCCAGACTCCATCCCAACCACCTTGCAGACCCCATCCCACCCATCCTGCCAATTCCATCCAGTCCAGCCTGCAGACCCCATCCCAGACATCCTGCAACCCCATCCCATCCTGCCTCCAGACCCCATCCTGCCAAGCCTGCCAATTCCATGCCAGCCATCCTGCCAACCCCACCCCATGCAAGCACAGCCCCTCAGGGGTTGAGAAGTGATTTTTCAGCTCTGCAAGTGAGCAGAAGGATCAAAGAGAAGAAGGATCATAAAGAAGCTCTGCTTTGATTCAAACCCAAATTAATTCCGTTCGTTTCCTGTTTCTTCCCCCTTAAACGAACACAGAGCTGCAGGATCCAGAGCTTCAGGATCCAAACTAATTTGTGCCTTTCACAAAGTGGGAGTGGGCCTTTCCCATCTGTTCCATGGTGGGGACACCCACTCAGGGAAATAGGAATTGTAGTTTCAGTGTGTGTCAGCTTTTTAGTGACTGTGATATGCAGGGGTGAGAGAGCAGCTCTGCCTCACCTTGGAGGGTTTCTGCCTCACCTTGTAGGGTTTCTGCCCATAGCTGAAGGCCTCCCACATGGTCACCCCGTAGCTCCAAACATCACTTTTGCTGGAGAACTTGTGGAAGAGGATGCACTCCGGGGCGTACCACTTCAAGGGCCACTTCCCTGCTGTCCTGGCCTGTAGCAAAGCAAAGAGGGACATTTCCAGGAGCATTTCCAGGAGCATTTCCATGCTGGGACAGGGAGTGCTGGGAGCTGAACCTGAATTGTGCTCAGTGTTTGTGTCAAATCTCACGTTGCTGAAAAAATCACCAAACCCCTGAGCTCCAGAGCCCAGTCCAGGCCCTGCAGGATGCTGAGTGCAGGAGCTGACCCAGGGTGCCACCCTCATCCTGCCCCTCCCCAGGGCTCAGATAGGCCTTAAAATATCATAGGATCATGGAATGGTTTGGGCTGGAAGGGACACTAACGCTCATCTCATCCCACCCTCTGCCATGGGCAGGGACACCTCCCACTATCCCAGGGTGCTCCAGGCATCCTCCAACCTGGCCTTGGACACTTCCAGGGATGGGGCAGCCACAGCTGCTCTGGGAAACCTGTGCCAGGGCCTCCCCACCCTCACAGGGAACAATTCCTTCCCATCATCCCATCTATCCCTGCCCTCTGGCACTGGGAAGCCATCCCCTGTGTCCTGTCCCTCCATCCCTTGTCCCAAGTCCCTCTCCAGCTCTCCTGGAGCCCCTTTAGGCCCTGGAAGGGGCTCTGAGCGCTCCCTGGAGCCTTCTCTTCTCCAGGTGAACACCCCCAGCTCTCCCAGCCTGGCTCCAGAGCAGAGGGGCTCCAACCTTGGGATCAATTTAATGGCCTTGTCTGGACTCATTCCAACAATCTTTCCTGTGGTGAGGATCCCAGAGCTGGACACAATATCCCTGGCGGGGTCTCTCCCTTAGTTGTGCACTGCTGGGAAGATCAGCCCTGGCTCACTTTTCATCACCTTCTCTTCCCTGCTCTTTGCTCTGGCTCCTCTCATCCCATTGTCCCCCATCCCTCTGCATCCCCCTTGTCACCCAGAGCTCTGCAAAGCCCCTTTTGATGTCACAGCAGTGAGGCCAGACAGAGCATGGTCCTATTGTTCAGAGGGGCCTGTGAGGAGCCCAAACCCCCAAGTCTCTGGGGGTCTCAGCCCCCCAGCCAGGAGGCTCCAGCTCCAGGCCCTTTGCAGTGCTCACACTCACCTTGTAGTAGCTGTCATCAGCACCGAGAGCCTTGGAGAGCCCAAAGTCACTGATCTTGGCGTAGTGCTGGTTCACCAGCAGGACGTTCCTGGCTGCCAGGTCCCTGTGGACAAAGTTCTTTTCCTCCAGGTACTTCATCCCCATGGACACTTGGTGCATCAGCTCCACAATGTTGCTCACTGTGATCTCATCCCTGGGGAAGGTGAAAGGAGAATTCAGGAATTAAGGAGCTGCCGTGGTCCCCTCTTGAGTTTTCCAGCTGGAGGGGAGGATGAACATGGAGATCTCTGCTCTAGAAGCTTCAGCCCCTGGTACCTCACATGGAAAGACAGCTCTTTGTGCTCTTCTAACAGGGTAGACTTTTGAGGTAGATTTTGAAGAGAAACACAGAAAATCAGCCGTATTTTACTCAAGACTCACTTCTTGGAAGCCAAGAACCTGTTGAGGGGCCCTCCAGAAGCCATCTCCATCACCAGCATCAGCGACTCGGCCTCACACACGCCGATCATGCGCACGATGTAGGGGTTGTCCAGCTGGTGCATGATCTGGGCTTCCTTCATCATCTCATCCTTCACTGTCCTCTCGTTGTTGCTCTTCAGCACCTTGATGGCCACGTCAATCTGCTTCCTGCACAGAGGGACACCCGTGGGATGGAGGGAGCAGCGGCTGGACATGGGAGTCACAGCCAGGAGTGCAAACCCCTTCTCATGTGACACTGTTTGACCTCTCAGCACCCTGTTCTGGCAGAGCCCTGCCCCATTCTGGCATCCCAGGATGGAGGGAAAAGGGTCACCTCTCCCTGGTGAGTGTTGGCCAGTGATTGCCATCCCTGGATCTGGAGACACCTCACCTCACACACGGTCATCAGTGCCACTTTTCCAGGAAAGACCTCCAGCACAAATGGGTAAAAACCATCCTTGTGGGCTCACAGGCAACCAGCAGCAGAGCCGCGGATGGCACAGCTCCTCGGCGTCGCTGCTTTGGCCTGACACGGACCAGGATGACCTCAGGAGTTGCTCCTGTGAGCCCAGACAATCCCTTTGGAATCCCGCGTGCCCGGGAGTGCAGCGCAGGTAACACACCCACGAAGCTCTCAGTGGAAATCCATGGAATCACAGCATCGTATCACAGTACCATGGAATTGTTAAGGTTGGAAAAGACCTCCAAGATCACCAAGTCCAACCCCTGGCCAAGAACTGCCATCGCCCACTAAACCACACCACAGAACCTGCTCGTGTTTTGAACACTTCGAGGGGTGGTGACTCTACCATCACATCCATCATCCTGACCTTCCACACCATCTCTCATCCATCCATTGTCACTCTGGGGACCATTCAGTGACCCACAGGACACTGGGGACACTCCAGAGCCCAGCACTCCCCTCCACCCTCCCAGCCCCCCTCAGCCCAACACTCACTTCCTCATTTTGTAAACTCCTTTCTTGACGCAGCCAAAGTTTCCTGCCCCCAGCTCCACTTCGTCGATCATCAGGTGGTCCCTCTTCAGGAAGAGTTTCTTGTCCTTCAGCTCCTCGGGATCGCTGTAGGGGCTCTCGTAGACACTGGTGTCCATGGGCAGCAGGCGTGACTTCCCTGCCCCTTCCCAAGAGGAACAGTTGGTTACAAACGTGTCCTTCCCCTCTCCCTCATGGACTGGGAAGGATTTCTCTCTGGTCTTTTGGCCAATTCACCTTCAGCTCCAGCATTTCTCCTCCCTCCTGGGCATCTCCCTTCCTGTCACAACCCATGGCCTCTCCCAGTCATCACTGTGAAGGAGCCAGGATGGGGAGAGGGCTCTGAGCATTCCCACCCCACCTATCCTGGATGTGTCTGAGCATTCCCACCCCACATATCTTGGAGGTATCTGAGCATTCCCACTTCACATATCCTGGAGAGGTCTGAGGATTCCCACCCCACATATCCTGGAGGTATCTGAGCATTTCCACCCCACAGATCCCGGAGGTGTCTGAGCATTCCCACCCCACATTCAGCCCCTGGATATGAACAGGGCTTTACCCTACTGAAATAGGGCTGAACACACTCAGTATTTAGTAGACAGGGTCAAAAATGGGGATAAGACAGGGCTTAATTCCCTGGCTAAGACAAGGAATGGAGTGGGGCTTGATTTCCTGGGAGCTGGGTGTGGGTTCAGGATCCCAAAATGTCTGGGATGCTCCTGGGTGTTTTTGTAAGAAAGGGGCTTTGTAGCAGGGCTCCAGGGAAGCCCAGGGCTCCTGGGATGTCCCAGGTCCTGTCCCCAGTCAGGAGGAGAGGGCTCTAGAGATGCTCACCTACAGGCTCCGGGGTGTATCCGTCTGCATTGAGAGACCCCAGGTGTCTCTGGAAAAGAATTGAGGAGAAAGTGGATAAAGGAGCATGGAGAAACTGCTTCAGCTGGAAATGGAGTGGAAAGGGACAGGGAAACTCTGCATTCGAACAGAGCCCCAGCTGCTGATTCCCTCTGAAAGGCCCTGGGGTGGGCACGAGGCTGGAGTGGGAGCCAACTTCCCTCTTCCGGTCCTGGCTGGCAATTTCCCCACAGCAGGGCAGAGGATCCGGCCCTGGGGGGACCCTGAGTGCCAGGGACCCTGAGCAGAGCCCCCTCCTCCCATGGGCTGTGCAGGGTGAGGTGCTGAGGGCTCTCTGCCCCCTCTGATTTCCCCATCCCAGCCAGGTCCCCACAGCTTGCTGTGAGCCAGGAGGGGAAGGGAGGCCTGCAGGCAGCTCAGCTCAGGCGTCTGCAGCACAGGGACACTGCACAGCCACTGTCCCCAGAGCAGGGAGTGACAGGGTGGCACAGTCACCCAGCACAGCTTGGGACACCAGCACTGCTCACAGCAGTCACAGAATCCCAGAATATCCTGAGTTGGGACCCACCAGGATCATCAGTCCAAGCCCTGGCCCTGCGCAGACACCCCAACAATCCCACCCTGTGCATCCCTGGGAGCGTCGTCCAAACGCTCCTGGAGCTCTGGCAGCCTTGGGGCCGTGCCCATTCCCTGGGGTTCAGTGCCCACCAGCCTCGAGCCCACCGTGGGTTGTGAAAGCCCCCTGAGGTGATGGGCGAGCACCCAGCCCTCACTCAGCCCCCGCTGGGCTCCAGGATGGGCTGCCCAGATCCCCCAAACCCCGCCGGTCTCAGCACAGCTCAGCACTCGGGGCAGTGACTGAGCACAGACATTCCCAGGACAGAGGGAGCACAAAGCCCTGGCCAGGGGCCAGCGGGAGCAGCAGGGCTGGGTGTTCCCAGAATCCAACCACGCTCCTCCCTGGCGAGGAGGGCAGGGATGCAGGGCTCCCCAAGGACAGGCCCACATGTTGCAAGGAGCACAGGATGAATGGAAACCCTTCTGAGCCCTAACAGTAGCTGTGCCCAGCTATTCCTCATCCCCATCCAAGCTGGAAGAGGGACAGCATCACAGCTGGGCTTAATAAAGTCCAGTAGAGTTACTGAGGTTTTAGACAAAAGCAGAGTTTGAAGAGCAGGGTTTGATCAGCAAAGCTGGAAATGCAGCAGCATTGAACCACTGAGGTCCCAATAAAACAGAGCCTCCCCAAAACTTACACTCATGGAAGGATGGGTTGGTGGAGCTGGTGCTGCAGAAGCTGCAAATCAGGAGAGAGAATTCGTTATCAGGAATTTGCCCCAGGCAGGATCACAGCATCATTCCCTGAAGGACCCTGTGGGTGCCTGGGTCTCATCACAGCCCCTCCACCCCCAAAGGAAAGTTTCCACAGCTTTAGCCCAAAAAGGTGTGGAAACATGCCTGGATGTGGGTGTTATTCCCAAATTTTCTCAGGGAAAGTGCCACCACTGGAGGAACCCACAGGTCTTGGGGCAGGCACTGGCTGAGCTGTGCCCCAAGACACGGTCAGGTCCTGAAGTGACATTTGTGACGTGTGGACCAGCACAAAGTGACCCCTGGTTTTGAGTGTTCGGCTCCAGCGGCCCAGCAGGGCCCAGCCTCACAAGACTTGTGTTTTCCTGCTGCCCAAAAAAGCAGGACACGCTCAGAATCCATCTGGCTGGCACCAAATCCATCTGGAGCACCGATTCCTCCCCATCTGCTCTGGCCTTTCGGCCACCCCAGGCCAGGCCTGGAGAGTGGCCACTGGCAACACCACGCGGGACCGGCCCAGTTGGCCGGAGGAGCAGAGACCTCACTGCCCCCTCCCCACTGAGGCCTGGGCAAGGTTGGGCACAGGAAGGGAAATTCGGGCTGGCACTGCCCCAGCTGGTGACAAAGCCAGGCCAGGGGTGGCACTGGGAGGTGTCAGCTCACCTGGCATGTTGGGGTTGGGGCAGGCTTCCCTCAGGTAGAAAATCAGCCCATCTGGTTTGAGTTTTAAGTACTCCACCAACTGGAAAAGGAATCGGAGGAAAAAGAGATTATTGTGAGGGGAATATCTTTTTTGTGTTGTTATTGAAGGCAACTTTTGTGACTCATGGCAATGATTCCCCTCAGGTTTATGGCAGGCAGGGGCCAGACTGCTTCTGTCCTCTATCTATGCAATCAGGGATCTCCCAGGGTGTGATTGCAACCCTGGATATCTGCCAGAGCTGGGCAGAACTTGGGAATTTAGATGAAGATCAAAGAAAGACAAAGAGAAAATCTCTAGGATGAGCAGGGCATTTTCAGTGCAATGTTATTGTCCCAGCCAGAAAGGTTTTCAGGTCCTGATGTGTGGGAGAAATCCTGAGAGAAGCCTCCTCCTTTCCCAGAGGAACTCCAGGGTTTGTTGTGTGGATCTCAGGCAGTTTTCCATGGCAGCACCACTGGATCCAGCACAAGGGGAACTTGACTCTGGCTGGGGACAGCCAGCCCAGCCCTGGCCACCAGACCCCAGGGACAGGAGGTTTTCTCCTCCCCTCCTGCCTGGCTCAGATTTCAGCTGCAGTTGGGAGCCTGGCACGGTTCTGTCGCCATAAAAATGCCCCAAAGTCTTTGTTTTCAATAAAATGCAGAGTGAAAACAGGCCTGGGAATTTGGAAAATTCAGCAAAACAGGGTTGCTGTCCCCCAGACAGCCCTGGATAGGAGGAAGCTCTGGCATCCCCTCCCTGGATAATTTTAGTTAATGGTTTAACTTTTAAATGAATTGTTTTAATTAATTAATCACAACCAATATAGCTATTAATTATAAATAGTGTGTTATTCTTAAATTACTCTCAGCCAGCATTAAGCAAAGTTGTCATGAGCTGCTTTTGCAGGAACACAGCTTGGGGAAATTACTGGAATTTGAAGTTTTGATAAACTGACTCTGATATGCTCCAGTGAACAAAGGGAGAGGGAGATGGATTGCTGAGGTTGGACATCTGGAATGTAGAATTTATGGACCACAAGGACCTTTTAGAAAAACCAGAAGATAAAGAAGAGACCAACAAAGACTCAGTTTAGACATTGGAAAGTCCCTCCTGGAGGAAAAAGATACTAAAAAGAATAAAAATATGGACTAATTAGCACAAGAAGCGAGAAATTAATATCCAGCAGAGAACAGAATACTAATTAATGAAAGAGAATTGTCACAGAATCACAAAGTATTCTGAGTTGGAAAGGACCCTCAAGGACCATTGGTGATGATTATTAACTATCAAATGAACAGGGATCAAACCCACAACCTTGGTGCAATCAGCACCACACTCTAATTACCCTTTAGAACCAGTGAACATTAATTCCTTTGTTTGCTAAAAATGTATAAAAAGTGGCAAAGTTTTGGGCCAGGTGTGGAGGCCGGAATTTTGTCAGCCACACACACACAAACCCTGGCCAGGAATTAAGCAATTCCTGACTCACTGACACTGAAAAAACAGTGCTAGACAGGTTTATTTATCCAGATGATTTGGGGGGACTTGGTAACCCCTCAAGGCAAGGGAAAGGTGCCTGCATTTCCAAGGACTCCCAGCACGGTACCTGCCAGAGCGTGTCGAACTTGGTGCCCTCGGGGATGGAATATTTCCCAGATTTGTCCTGGTCCACCCGGTAGTGATACACAGTCTTGCCATAGACCAGGGACAGGGCATAGGCTCTGTTTTCCTTCCTTTCTCTCAGCCTGGCAGGAAGGAAAAGGATTAAAATTTGCTCTTGGTTTTACCCCGAGGATTGTCACGGAGTCAGTGGTGGGAGGGCACGTGGAAAGGTGTCCCTGCATCCCTGCAGAATGTGCAGATATTCTGCATATCCCAGTCCAAAATAAAATGCAGGAACCTGTTTGCAGCTATTTTTAAATTTAAGTAACAGACAGACCTGATCCAGCACCTGCTACCTTGGTCTTGTGGGTTCAGCCTTCACTGGTGAAAAAGACCCACACAGGCAAAAGTTCCACTCCAAAGGAGGAAGACCTGAGCAAAACCCCAAGGCTGATTTCACTGGAATTGCCACCTCCCCAAAACCCCTCTGCAGAGGCTGAGGAGGGATCTTCATCTGCAGCCTCTGAGTGTCCCCTCCACCTTCTCCAGGTGATTCCAACACCCCTCTGAAGAGGCTGAGGAAGGACCCTTCACCTCCAGTTTTTTGCCCCTCTCATTGAACAATAGGATCCCAAAATGGTTGGGGTTGGAAGGGACCTTAGAAATCACCCAGTTCCAGTTCCTTCCACTATCCCAGGTTGTTCCAAGCCCTGTCCAACCTGGTCTTGGACACTTCCAGGGATGGGGCAGCCACAGCTGCTCTGGGCAACCTGTGCTAGGGCCTCACCACCCTCAGAGGAAGGAATGTTTTCCTAATATCTGATCTAACCCTACTCTCTGAAGCCAATCCTCCTTGTCCTATCACTCCAGTTTTTAATGAACTGTCCTCCAGCTAATTCTTGCTTCCCCTAACTCATCCAGGAGATAATTAATTAATTTACGGGCTCTCTCACGTGGGCAGAGGTGCAGAGCAAAAGCTTTCTCCTGTGTTTTATGGGCCTTACATTCCCAACGTGTCAGTATGAAATGTCTTCCCCCACTGAACCCTCTATCCCTTCATCCTGTGCAGCAGCAACCAAACTTCACAGAGATGTTTAAATATGAGAAACAAATAAACCCCAAGATTGGCTCTTCGTGGAGGGCAGACACTGCCTGGACAAGAGCAGATCTGGGGGCTCAGCCTCTCTTTGAAAGATCTGTACCCAGTCTGAGCACCTTGAGCTAAACCTCTTCTGTCGTGTGAAACCAGTAATGACAGGGGTGGGAAGGTGGTCAAAACTACAGGGACGTGCCAGGTGTTTGGGTACTCACAGGAATTTCCCATCAGGCTGTGCCCCTGAGTAGAGCCTGCGCTCAGCTTCCTCCCGGCTGATGTTGCCGTGGTACCAGGGCATCCTCTCATGGGCTGTGGTGGCAACGAGCTTCTCCACCTGGGGAGCCTGGTTTATGATGGCCTGTTCCAGTGCATCCCCCTGGGAAAGAGAGGGAAAAGAGACGTCCTTCCAGACTGCTGCACAGCTGCGTGGCTTCAGCACAGCTCATTTTGCACCACTGGGGACAGATGGCACAGGAAACTTGGAGGTCTTGTATTTAAGGGGCCTGAGGCCCACCAGTGGGATGAGTTCTGTTCTGCTGCAGAGCAGAATTCCTGGATCATCTAAATGGACCTAATCCCTTGAATCCAGCTGAAGTTCTTTGACTTTGGTGAGGGAAGAGAGAAGGCATCACATTCATGTGGGGAATCTTAATGTTGGTCTTGTGGGGTGTCATTTAGCCTTAGATTCCTGGGAGAGAGGGTCCTGGTCAGTGACAAGTTAGATCTAAGTCCCCAGTGTGTCCTGGCAGCCCAAAGGGTCACCATGTTCTGGGGCAGCCTCACCTCGAGTGCTGGGGGCACTTTGGGCACCACTATGTCAGAAGGATCCAGAGCTGTGAGAGAGTGACCAAAGCAGGGGCACGGAGCTGGGGAAGGGTCTGAGGAGCGGCTGAGGGCACTTGGCTCGTTCAGCTGGAGCAGAGGAGACTGAGGGGAGACTCCGCGGGGGCTGCAGCTCCTCCCGAGGGGAGGCGGAGGGGCAGGGGCTGAGCTCTGCTCTGGGAGCAGGGACAGGAGCCCAGGGAACGGCTGGAGCTGTGCCAGGGGGTTGGGATGGACATCAGGGAAAGGTTCTTCCCCCAGAGGGGGCTGGGCACTGACCAGGCTCCCCAGGGAATGGGCACGGCCCCAAGGCTGCCAGAGCTCCAGGAGCGTTTGGACAACGCTCCCAGGGATGCACAGGGTGGGATTGTTGGGGTGTCTGTGCAGGGCCAGGGGCTGGACTGATGATCCCTATTGGTTCCTTCCAACTCAGGATATTCCATGACTCCATGATTTTCTTCAGAGTAGAACCTCTTTGTGGTGCCCCTGCCCTCCTGGCTGCTCTCCACCCTCTGACACCACGGCTTGGCATGGTCGGTGCAGCCTGAAAATCCCATAGGAGACCCCAAGTTCCTTTCCCTGGGCTCACTCCGGGGTTAAACCATTGCTGTTCCTTTGCCAGGAGGTGGCGACCTCCTTTGTGTTATCTGCCAGTGGCCGCAGATCTGCTCCGGGCGGGGGCAGCCCTACAGGATCCCTCCTTCTGGTAGAGAATTCTGGTCCAAAATACCTCAGTTTAGTACAAATCACCTCATTCTGCTATAAAAACCCTACAGAACACCTTGTTTGCGAAGAAACCCTACAGAACACCTCATTCTGTCAAACACCTTTAGTCTAAATAGGCCAAATTTAGACATTTTTGTAGAAAGGCTCCATAAGGAGAGTGCCTGAGCCATATTGCTGCGAGGACTTGAAACAAAATATAAAACAACAGAATCATTTAGGTTGGAAAAGACCTCCAGACCATCAAGTCCAACCTGTGACCCATCCCCATCTTGTCATTAGCCCAGAGCCCTGAGTGCCATGTCCAGGCCTTCCTTGGACACCTCCAGGGGTGGAGACTCCAAACCTCCCTGGGCAACCCCTTCCAACAAAACAACAGAATGACCCTTGGAAGTGTCTGAGTAGCCAAGGTGGCAGCAGACAGAAAGAAATTAATTCCATGGCTGCCAGAGTGACCATTTAGAGAGCTTTGATTTATATGTGTATTATGGGTATTCCAGTCCAAAATAAAATGCAGGAACCTGTTTGCAGCTATTTTTAAATTTAAGTAACAGACAGACCTGATCCAGCACCTGCTACCTCGGTCTCATGGGTAAAACCTTCACTGGTGAAAAACCTCCTCCACACAAGCAGAAATTCTGCTCTAAAGAGCAAAAAAGACCTGAGCAAAAGCCTAGGTCTGGTTTCATTATATCCTCAGCACAGTGTGTGGAGGCACAGGCACCTCACACGGAGAGGTGTCCTCAGAAATCATGGAATATTCTGAGTTGGAAGGGACCCACAGGGATCATCAAGTCCAGCTCTTCAGTGAACAGCCCATACAGGGATGGAACCCACAACCTTGGCAGTTTTAACATCATGCTCTGACCAACTGAGCTAATCCCAGGATCGGGATGGATCTGCCACAGAGAATCTGCTGCCAGCGGTGCCAGGGATGTGTCCGTGGTGTGGGGATCAGGTCTTTATGTGCCTCTGGAGCTCCGTGGTTGGGTTGGTTGGGGTTTGGGATGAGTTCTTTGGGGTTTGGGATGGGTTTGTTGGGGTTTGGGATGGGTCATTGGAGTTTTGGATGGGGTCACTGGAGTTTGGGATGGGTTTGTTGGGGTTTGGGATGGGTTTGTTCAGATTTAGGATGGGTTTGTTCGGATTTAGGCTTGGTCGTTGGGCTATGGGATGGGGTTTGGGATCAGAGTTCTGGTCTAAAGCACGGAGCATCCCATGATCTGCAGAGGGGAGAAGAACACTTGGGGGAAAAGCTTGCAAAGTGCACTCCAGCTGTGCCAAGGAAGGGCCTGAAGACTTGAAAAGATGTTTAGACCTATTTCTGGAGAAGAAACTGGAAAACAGAGGGATTCAGACCCCTCTTAGTGCCAGCACCCTCCAAGGGGAAGGACCTTGCTCTGCTGCACTGCAAGGGGGGCACAACAGCGACAGAGGGGCCACAGTCTGAGCAGCAGCAGCAGCAGCAGCGCTCAGAGGAGCCCATCTGCACCCCAGCCCAGCCCCAGAAAGGCTCCGCACCTCCAGTTTCCAGGTCTGCCGCACGTATTCCCGCACCATGTTGTCCCTCATGCTGTCGAACACCCCGAGCTGGGGCTCCACCCCGCTGGGGCGGTTGCAGGGCTTGCGCAGGGGGCAGCAGAGCCCGTCGGCGTCCTTGGAGTAGAACTCGCAGAGCTCCTCGGGGCCGCAGTGGGCCTTGCCCCCCAGGATGGCGTAGGTGCCGTTGAGCTGGCGCTCGATGGGGTAGTGGTAGAACTGCAGGTTGCACACCATGGACAGCACGTACCCGCCCAGGCTGCGCAGGCACTGCCGCAGCAGGAACAGCC
The DNA here is from genome assembly GCA_013400975.1 of Atrichornis clamosus. Lineage (NCBI taxonomy): Eukaryota > Metazoa > Chordata > Aves > Passeriformes > Menuridae > Atrichornis > Atrichornis clamosus. The sequence goes on from WBMZ01013873.1 coordinate 70,144, forward strand.
CGTCCGCCATCCCCGCCAGCTTCAGGTGCTCCTCGGCCTCCGAGCGCGCGATGCTGCCGTAGTAGAAGGGCAGGTGGGCAGCGGCGTCCGGCATCTCCGCGGGCTCCGCGGGGATGGATCACGGGGTCCGTGGGGATGGATCGCAGGTTACACTGGGATGGCTCACGGGTTACACTGGGATGGCTCACTGGGATGGCTCACAGGCTCCACTGGGATAGGCTCCACTGGGATGGCTCGCGGGTTCCAATGGGATGGTTCACTGCTTCCACTGGGATGGGCTCCACTGGGATGCCTCACAGGTTCTGCTGGGGTGGATCACGGGCTCACTGGGATGGCTCACGGGCTCTGCAGAGACAGCTCACAGGCTCCACTGGGATGGGCTCCACTGGGATGGCTCACAGGTTCCACTGGGATGGCTCACGGGCTCCACTGGAATGGTCTCCACCAGGATGGCTCACGGGTTCTACCGGGGATGGCTCATGGGTTCCACTGGGATGGATCACAGGCTCCACTGGGATGGCTCAAGCGCTGCTGGGGCCAAGCCTGGAAGGGAAAATGCATCGCTGAAGCGTTTTGCATAAAAACCATTTGGTTAGGATTCAGTCGCCCGTCCAGAGGTTCTTCCACTGTGAGAGTCATTGCAAATATCACAGCATCCCACAGTGATTCCTCTCTCCTGCCCTGACCCAACTGGAAAGTGTAAATAAAACTCCATCCCATCTTGATTTAAAGATCCCAAGCAACAGAGAATGCACCAAATCCTACAGTAAATTCCTCCAGTAGTTAATTACCTTCACTATTAAAAATGCAGTTCTTATATGTAGAGATTCTTCCACTGATTATCTGTGGCGTCGTTTTAAACATGACAGCATCCCACAGTGATTCCTCTATCCCAGCCTGACTCAAGCTGGAAAGTGTCAATAAAAATCCATCCCATCTTACTTTAAAGATTCCAAGCAGTAGAGAATTCATCTAATCTTGATTTAAAGATCCCAAGCAACAGAGAACGCCCCAAATCCTAAAGTGAATTCCTCCAGTGTTTAACTACCCTCACTATTAAAAATGTGGTCCTTACATCCCTCCTGATGTTTTTAGCCTTGACTTCCCACCATTTGCTCTCCAGCCCTGCTCACAATAAAAGGAAATTCTTTTGCCTCTCTGAATAAATGAGTTTTGTCATGGAGGTCTTTAAGGCCAAAATCTTAAATGCATTAAGATTAAAACATGAGATAGATATTAAATGTCTAAAAAAACATTTAGATAAAGAATTGCCCCAAACACAGCAAAAAGAAAGATAAACCCAAATGCTTCCGGGCAGACATCGACCATCAGTCAATGGGAAGAAGAAGAAACCTTCCTTTAATTGTTTTTTAAACAATCTACAGATTTTTTTCCCACGATACCTGGCTCTGGCTGGTTTCTGGCTTTGGCTGATGCTCTGATCCAGTTGGCGGAGAGGGCACCTCCCTGACAGAGCCACTGCAGAGCCCCTTGTGCCAAAGAGCTCTGGGGTTTGTATCTCTCCCGGGCTTGTAACTCTATCTTGAATAATCTAAAATCCCACTCAGAGGGTGTTGGCAGAGGCCAGTTTGCTGTAATCAGTGGAAAATTTATCATATTCAAAGGGTCTCATTGATTCCCTGGAGCCTGAACTCTGGGGTTTTCATTGCGCCGCCAATGACCCCAAAAAGATCAGAGCGGTTTTCTCCATTGGTACTTCCTGCAAACACCTCACTCATGTGCAGAGTAAAGAAAACATCAGCTTTTGAGGCAGCATGCTCAGTATTTGCTCTGATTCTTCCCAGTTTGACCCTTCTTTATGAATGTGAAGGGAGAAGTCACTCCCCGATGGGCTGAGCCCACTGCTGTGGCCTCTGCTCCCAGGCAGTGGCCGAGCAGTTCCTGGACTGGTGGTCAGCCCTGCCCCAACTCACCCAGCCTGGTTTATCCCAGAGCTGCTCCTGCCAGGCCCTGGGACCACTGGAACTGGGAAGGGGTTGGCTGGACATGCTCTGTGTTGGCAGGAGTGGGAGTGGGCTCAGGAGGGTCCATTCTGCTCTGTGCCCCCTGCCCTGCTCAGCCCCAAGCAGCAAAGTCCTGCAAGGAGCTGGATTTGTGGCAACCAGGGCCTCCTCTACCAATTTGTTGTCCCCATTGAGGCCCGAAATGGCCCTGATGAGAACAGGAAGGGAGAGCAGGGGAGGCGTTTGAGCCGAGACAGGAAACCACAACAGGAAGCCGTCAGTGGTTCACAGCCTGGGAGAGGGACCTGCAGAAACCCTCCCAGGCATGGCTCAAATCAACCCCAATCGTGAAGCCCCTTTCTCCAAATTCACCAAATGGAGCAAACTGGGGTCTTGGCAGAGCTGCCAAACTGGGGCATGGAGGTGAATGAGGTTCAAACCCAAACTGCAGTCGGTGCTTGGAACCAAAGCAAAGCATCCTAATCCCGTGGTGCCTCCAGAGAGCAAAGCCCAGAGTAGTTCCCAGACCTGGTTCCCTGGGTTCAGCTCCTGAGACCAGATGGCTGCCAGGTCTGCCTGACCTCAGCCTAGTCCCAGGGAGGGGCAGCTCCCAGGAAAATGGGCTGAAGGGTGTGAGGAGCCAGGATGGCAGCTCTTTTAGCTGCAATCAGGTTCATGAATCACCTACACGAGGAAGAGGAAGAGCTGAGTGGGCAGGGGAAGGTCCACGGCCTTTTCTGTGAGCTGCTCATTTCCACTGGGATAAACAGCCATGAAGTACCAGGATCTGCACCCAAACTGATTCCCTTCTCTGGAAAGTCCAGGCCCAGAACTTCACAGCAAACGGAACTCGTTTGTCAATAGCTGAGACAGGGGAAAATGAGATGGCAGAAGTTATCGATGACAAAATTTCCAGCTGCCCACACAGGGTGTTTTGTCATAGACAGACTGTTTTTACTCCCCAAAACACAGAGCTGTGAGTGAAGAAACCCTCAATGAGATATGAGAGGGAGCCCAGGGCTCAGAGGTTGGTTCAGGCTGTGCCCCCCAGGCCTTGCTGCTGCAGATGGACCTTGGTAGGAAGATACCTGTAATAGAAAAACCTCCTAAGTTCCCAGACATGAGGGAAAGTGACCCCCTGAAGCCTGAGAGCAGACCTGAACAGGAAGAGTTATAACCCCTCTAAAACTCTTGCTTTTAAATGTTTGTCCTTCTGTCCTGGCTGTTTTACTACCCACACACCAGCTCGGGCTCTCCTGGGCCTCTCTCCTGCTCCTGCTCCTCTTCCAACCCCCGGCTCTGTTCCTTGGCACTACCTCAGGGGGGACCTGAGCAACCTCAGCAGACCTGCACAAACCTCACTCGACTTTGCCTTCCCACCCTGTCAAATGTATCCAAAACAGAACTGATTTCATGGATTCATTTTATGAATGTGACAAACCAATACCCCAAGGAACCTGTGCAAGGGACCATCCACCACTATTCACTTCAATTAACAGGACCTGATTTTTCTGTGTCCTTGGGCTGCAGCCACGCAGTTGCTGGGTGTTCCCCTTGGTTTTGGGTGTTCCCCAAGGTTGGACACAGGACCCAGGGAGCAGGGCTGTAAGCCCAGGGCTCCTGTGGTGATGGCCATGTTGGCAAGTTGGTGTCATGATGTGAAGACACACCGGAAAAAACAACACCCATGTCAAAGGCATTGGGGTCTGTGCCCCAAGACACAGGAAAGGCAGGCAGGAAGCTCTGAAAATCACTCCATCGGATCTATTGAGAGCTGGCCACTCGTTTTCACTTAGATCAGACAAGAACCAACAGGAACTGGTTTGATTTTATAATTTCTCAGAAGAGCACTTTGTGCAAATCCAGGCCAGTTCCTGAGAGCAGGGGGTTGCACTGGTGAAACTGGAGGCAGCACTGGCAAACTTCAGCATCCTGTTAGGATCATGTTTTCTGTCTCATTGCCCTGGCAATCCCATTCACCACAAACAATCCCTGATAACACAGCCTTGGGCTGGGCTGTCCCTTTGGGGTGGTTGGGTCAGTCTGGGAGAGAGGAGGGACCTGCCTGGGGCAGATCAGGTGGAGAAGGGCTGGAGAATGGGAACCATGTGGTGGGGAACCCTCCTGGAGAGGTATAAAGGGGGATCTGGGGGCTGCTGTACTTTGGGGTGATGGTAGAGCCGCTGCTGAAGTTTGTGTTGGCAATGGGGGGTGTTTTCAACAGTTCCCTAAGTGGTGTTTAACTGGAGAACAGGGGGAGAGGCAGCTCCCAGTGAGTGCCTGGGGAATGTGCCTGTGGATTGCTGAGAGGGGAGCTCAGCCTGGGATGGGGACTGGGGGCTCTGGGGGTCCCTCAGGGCTGAGGGTGTCCTGGGGCAGAGGCTCTGGGCTGGTTTCCTGATGGGCAGGGGGACAACCCAGCTTTGGGATTGCTCCAGGGTGGGTTCCTGATGGGCAGGGGGATGGATTGGCTTTGGGATTGCTCCAGAGTCATTCCTGATGGGCAGGGGGACCGCCTGGGTTTGGGATTGCTCTGGGGTCGTTCCTGAGGGGCAGGGGGAGGGGCCAGATTTGGGATGGTTCCAGGGTGGGTTCCTGATGGGCAGTGGGATGGACCAGTTTTGGGATTGCCTGTCCTGCAGCAGCACCACAGGTGGAGGCAGGGGATGGGTGTGGGGCACCTGCTCTGTCCTGAGCTCCCCCATCCCCTGCTGCCTCCTTGTCCCCTCCTGATGCCAACTGGCCACCTCCTGGCAGGGAAAGAGGCTTCCTGTGGTGCCTTGCTTGGACTCACCTGCATTTCATGCCAGAATAAATGCACTTTGTTCCAGTGCTGTTCCCTGCAGAGGTGATGGGCCTGGCCACCATTCTGGCTGTCCCCATCCCTTCCCCTGGATTCCAGTCTGTTGTTCCTGATTTATGATCGAAGATAAGAAGGCCTGGAAAATGCCTGCAGTGTCCAGGTTGCCTTTCCAAGTGGTTAATCCCAGGAGTGGCTGGGACTGTGCAGGAGGATGAGCTGAGGAGCTGATTCCTGGAGCTCAAGGACATGATTGGGGTTTTTTTCTTAAATCTTTAACAGAAAACTTGCAGTAACTTTGATTCAACTTGCAATAACTTTGATTCAACTTGGAATGTTTCTTAGTTCAAAGAAAAACCTGAAAAACTTCACATTGACTTGACCTGGCTGCATTCTTCTAATTGTCTTGGATTAATGTTTAATTGTTATTTATGCACTCCATGGCAGCACTTCCCAAATTTCCTTAGGAGCACTCACATTCCTGGCTAGAGCTGCTTTTCTGACCTCCCTGCTGGCTGCTCATTAAAACCTGAGCTGCTCAAGCCTTGATTAACACTTGGGCTGTGTGGGAGTGGGGGTTTCTGAAAGTGTGAGCCTGTTCATGTTTGTGCTCACAAACACGAGGTGCCTGTGGAGAGATAACCATCTCCTCCTTCTCAGGGAGAGTCACTGACTCAGAGCTGCCTGAAGTGGCTGAGTTTACAGTAACTCCACAGGAAAACCTCCCTGACTGCCACCAGGGCCTGCTCTTGCTGCCCTTGAACCAGGCCAAGTCCCCAGTGCCCCAGCGCTGCTTGCGGAGCCCAGGCCAGGGGCACAAATGCTCCGTAAAACATCACCAAAGTTGGAAAAAAACCTCCAGGATCGAGTCCAAACATCACTCTGTCAACTAAATCAGGGCACTGAGTGCCACATCCAGTTGTTTCTTGAGCACTCCCAAGGACATGATTCCACCACTTCCCAGGGCAGCCCATTCCAATGCTTGACAACCCTTTCCATGAAGAAATTCTTCCTGATATCCTCCTCCCACATCTGAAGTGAAATTTAGGAGCCATTTGGCCCCAGGGACAGTCCACAGTCCTTGTCTGAAGGAAAACTGTTGGATTCCACAGCACTGGAAGGCCCGTGGAGGGGCCTGGTGCTCCTGTGATGTGTGAGGGCTCCAGACAGTGGCAGGACCAGGGAAAACTGATCCTGTGGAGCTCAGTGCCCTCTTCCTCTTTCTAAAACCTTTCCAGAGACCTCGTGCCACCCCACCCCAGCCTTACTGGAGCTCTAAAAGGGAGGGGATGATTCTGCTCAGGTGCTTGTGGCCTTGGTCTCTGAGAAAAGGAGGCTCAGGAGTGACCTTGTCCCTGTGTACAACTCCTGACAGGAGGGTGAAGCCAGGTGGGATCAGTAATTTCTCCCAGGTAAAATGATGGGACAAGAAGAAATAGCCTCAAAGTGTACCAGGGGAGGCTTAGATGGAATATTAGGGAAAACAACTTCATGGAGAGGGTTTTAAAGCACTGGCACAGCTGCCCGGGGCAGTGGTGGAGTCACCATCCCTGGGGGGATTTAAAAGCTGCGGCACTTGAGGACAGGGTTAGTGGTGGCTTTCACAGTTGGAACAAGTGATCTCCAAGGTCTTTTCCAACCTCAGCAATTCTGTGATTCAGCTACACATGCGCTGGAAGGAGCCAGTGCTGGCCCAGTGATGGGTGACTGGTTTTCTGTGCCACTTCCCACCCAGGATCTGAGCCTGACAGGCTGCCCTGGGCCCCTCAGCTCTGTTGACCATTTACTCCCACATGTCCAACTCTCGCTTGTGGTGAGTGTTGGGGGGGTCACACTGCTCTCAGCCCTCCCTACAGAGCCAGCCTGACCCTTGCAGTTGCCTCATGTCACCTCTGCTCCCATCTTGCAGCTCTCAGATCCTTCCTGCTGCTCTGCTCGGACTCGGAACCTGCCCCAGCTGAGGATGCTCCTCCTTCCCAAAAGAGAGGAAGGGTGCAGGAGAGCATGGAAAATCGATGACAGACTCGTTTGGTGCAGACAGATGGCAATAAAGGCCTGAGCTCATTCAGGTCCTGCTGGGGACTTGTTTTTCTCGGGGGGTTATTTGTCAGATGTTAATGAGCAGAGGCGATTTGCTCTGAGAGCAGCAGAGGGGAGGGGGCTGAGGAGGGACATGGCCACCTGCACAGGGACAGGTGGGGACAGCTCTCTGCCTGCTTGCTTCAGGCTGGGTTTCTTCAACAGCTGGGATTGCCTTGTTCCCAGAAAGCAGATTTTTGGTGGTACCCTGCTGCCCCTGGGTTTTTCCTGCTGCTCGGTGCAGCTGCCTCAGGAGCCGGTGCCCCCCCGCAGGAGGCTGGGGCAGGGATTTCTGAGGGGCCAGAGCCACCAGAGGAGGTCAGACAGGCTGAGAGCAGCCCCTGGAGCAAAGCACGGTGAGGACACTGCACCAAGAGGTCTCTGAAACGTGCAGGTGCTGTGTGAGTCCTTCTGGAATGGCACAAACTCAGTTCCTATTTCCCTGTGCTCCTGTCATGGGGTACCACAGGCCCTTTCTAGCAGAGGGCACCTGACTCAGACTGGGTTGTCTGGTTGTTCTCTGTGTGGGAATGGGGATGGGAAGGCACATCCAGGCACGGGGGTCTCTGTTCTCCTCAGCACACAGCAAGTGGCAGTTCCTGAGCCACTTTACACTGCGTGATCACTGGCCACAGAGCTCACTCTAGTCCTGCCACCACTTACAAGAGTTTAGCTAGAATTCTTGGCTAAACCTTATCCAATGCTTATCTTCTCTGAAGAGATCCCTGAATACGTTTTTATTCCAGGTAGGAGCCTGGCAGACCCTGATAGGTCAGAATGTAAAGAACAGTAATTTTTCCTATAGAATAATATTTTTCCCAAAGTGCCGCAATGATAGGCACAGAAAATTTAACCACAGAATGTGGTTCTTTGCTTCAACCCAAGCTGACCTCAATATTTCAGAAACATCCAGAGGTGGAGACAGGCACAGGTACCCTGATTCCTGTGTCCTGCACTGGGAAGACCTTTGCCACAGGCTTCAGAGGTTGGGTTAGAGCAGGGACAGAAGCCCTTGGAGCTGCCCCTGAAAGTAATTTGCAGAAGCATGTTCTCCCAAGCTGAATGTCCCTGGTGAGCAGCTTCCCTCTGGAACAGGAGGGGTGCTGGGCCCCACGTGCAGGGTGACACTGCCGGGCTGGTTTTGTGCAAAGCAAAGCCCCTGTGTTGTCCTAAGGCAGCTTGTGCCCCTCTGTTGGATGTGGATTTCCTTTGGAAGGCTGTGAGAACACCCTGCTGATCCCTTGTGGAGCCACTGACAAGACTCCCGGCTCCAGAGCCATTGATCCTGAACAGCATTAACGAGGGGCTGAGGTGCAGAGTTAAAGACAACACCCGGGTTCCTGCCCGGCATCCCCCACACTCCTGTGCTCGGATAACTCAGCTCTGGCCCTAAGCAAGGGATGGCAGGAGGTTTGTCCTGGCCTGGGTGGGCACAGAGCTCATCCCTGCCTCCAAAGTGTGACAACAAACCCGGGAGGAGTCAGGGATCCAGCAGGATCCTCTGGCTTTGGGATGGAGCAGGAGCCGAGGACAGAAGGCTGCAGAAGTTTATACTCGAGTTAGAGGAGAAGGGCTCTGGGTTTTTTTGTTTGCTTCCACCTGGCCTCCCTGCATCACCTTCTGCTGAAATAACAACTTACACACAATATCATGGGGCAGTGCAGTGTCTGGGGAGTGTCAAACTGCAGGCACATTAAATGAGGTATTTCTGTGAGGAGTTGAGGAGGAGCTTGTGGCTCAGTCTGCTACTTTACTCCTTCCTTACTACTCCAGGTAGCACAGCCCTCAGCAGGGTATAGGAAAGGGGACCCAGAGGGCTTTGAGAGCACTTGGTCTTCCTGGAAATAAGTTTATCCTGACCTGCACTGGTTTGGGCCCTTCTGATGGTGCTGAGCAGGTTCAAGGCTGCTCTGAGTGTTGGAAATGACACAACTTTTAAAATTTTAACTAACTTCAGTCAGGGGCTTGATCACCTTTGCCCAGGGGGAGGGGAATTGAAGTTTCTCTTCAAAAGGATCAGTTCACAGAGGGTTTGGGTTTCACTGGGAAAGGCCTGGTGAGCTGAACATCTCCATATTGGGAGCAGCCAGAAGATCCAGAGGAGATAAATGGACATTAAGAAACATCACCCCCGGTGCTGTCAGAGACACCTGGGCTGGGAAAAGATCGATAAGAGAACCGAAGAATGAGAACCAAATCAGCATCAAAGGCAAAGGGATCAGTAACCAACAGGAGATCAAATCCTAAGAACTGTGTCATTTAGAGCCAATGAATGAGATTTTCTCCAGGGTTTTTATGTATAAATATGTGAAAAGTCTGGTAAAGACCCATGTGTGATGGAATGATTTTCACTGCACAACCCGAGCCTGTGTGGATGAAATAATTTCTATGGCACATCCTGACCAGAACAAAGCAATGCCTCATTCTCTAACACTGAAAAGAGGTTGTGGAGGGTTCCTGTTTTCCCACAGTTTCAGTGACATGAGCACCAGGCCCTTCTCACCTCTGCCTTGCTCCCTGCTCCAGGTGCAGGAGGGGCTGACAGCTCTATTTCCAACCACAGAATGACAGTGGTTTTGTGACATGAGCAGCTGCATTCATGCCTTGCCTTTGCTGTTTAAAATAAAGGTAATACATGCTTGAAGTTTAGCAGCATGGTTGGGTTTCCGTCCTTGAATTATTCTGTTTTAATTTAGTTTTGAGAGGAAATGGTTGTTCTGTGTCCCTGAAGCATCGCCCTGCTGAGCACAGGCTCCCCTCTGCTTTTGTGTGGTGGGAGCTGTCAGACAGGGATGGTTCTGCCCAAAACTCCCTGTCCCACCTTCCTCCTCCTCCGTCAACTTCACAAGGTGTGTTTTTCAGGCATTCTCACTCTGGACAATCTCTCTGTGCAGATGTGGCTCTTCAAACACTAATTCTGGTTCAGAGTCCTCCTCTGCAGCCACCTCCACAGCTCTGCGAGTGCCTCCTGAAGAGGAGGATTGGAACAGGGAATCGCAGAGCCACAGAAGGGTTTGGGTTGGAAGGGACCTCAAAGTCCATTTAATTCCACCCCCACACCTTCCACTATCCCAGGGTGCTCCAAGTCCTGTCCAACCTGGCCTTGGACACTGCCAGGGATGGGGCAGCCACAGCTGCTCTGGGCACCCTGGGCCAGGGCCTCCCCACCCTCTGAGTAAGGAATTTCTCCCTATTTTCTCTTCCAAACCCAGCAGCTGCCATCCAAGCCAGCACCCAGCTCTGTTGTGCTGTCTGTGCCACGTGTTGGTCACCTCCAGGACAACACAAAGGTTTCTGTGTACCCTGAGCTGCCCCAAAATTGCCCACAGCCCCTGGATGGGGCGTCCTGCTTGGGGCAGTGTCAGGGGTGTGATCCACCTCCCCTGCACTGCCGTGGATCTCAGAACATCTGGAGCAGATGTTGGAGCTGGTCCACCCTCACCTTCCACTGGGGCACGGCAGTTCCTGTGCTCCAAGTGCTGGCACAGGAGTGCCTGAACAGGGAGACAACCTTCTGTAGGTCTGCTGGAGGGGGTCTGGGAGGTTTTAAATATCCAGCTCTGAAGCTGGCTGAGACACCAAAGCAGCTTCTCTGTGCTGGCAGTGCCACAGGCCCTGCTGGCTGGGAGTCACAGGGTTTCTCCATCTTTGAAAGCCCAGGTGAAGGAGCCACCAGCAGCTCCCGGAATGACAAAATGAACGTGTTGAGTTCACTTTTATAGTCAGAATATTCCTGTGGGTACAGTGGGTGGCAGCTGCTGCCAGGTGGGGAAGAGCTGGAGGAGCTCTGGGTGCTCTCATTGCTCCCCAGACACACCCAGAGGAGTTCAGTCTGCACAGACCAGACCCAAACATTTCCTGCAGTTTAAAAATTAAAAAATAAAATAAATACCATCCCTGTGGCTCAGTACCAGGATCCCAGCACGCTGCTGAGATTGAAATGACTTCTTTTGGGGGGTGATTTGATCCTCAAAGTGTTGGAAACACGACAAGTTCGGGAGAGAGCAGTGAAAGAGATGAAGGGCCTGACTGGGCTGATTAATGAGCACAGCTCCTGGGGATGGAGTACAAACATTCATTGTTGACCAAGAGTGATGGGGGAACATTTGAGAGCAAAGGAGAAGTGCCTGAGGAGCACCAAGTTTCTTTCAGAGAGGAAAAACTGTTCTGGATGTGCCGATGAGAGGATACAGGGATAAAGCAGAAGTTAGTAATCAGTGGAAAGTAAGTCTGGTTATCAGGAAACATTTCCAAACATGAAGATTCATCAGGATGTGGAACAGGGGGAGAGTGGAAGTCCCATTACCAGCGCCTTAGCACTGGATCAGGAAATGCACTGCAGGGAACAATCCTCCACAGGCAGGGAGAACCCGGGATGAGCTCATAGGACTTTCCCATATCTCATTTCTGCAATTCTGAGTCCCTTTAGGGAAAATCCTCCTTTCAGTTTCTTGCTGGGGCCAATGCAATTTCCAGCTCAGCCAGTGTTTTGTGGAAAACTGAAAAACACCGAGTGCAGAAGGGATTTGCTCCTGCTGGTGGCATTTTTGGCGGTGTTTTGTTGAACGCGGGGGTGTGAAAGGAGAGTGAAACCCTCCACTTGCCCAGCAGGAAATATTCTCTGGCACTTTTTTCTAACAGGGCTCAGTGGTCAGGACTAAGATGAAAAAACATCTTATTCTCCATGGCCTGGTAAATTCTTCGTGTTTGTCCTTCCTGTGCTGTCAAGGGGAGGTTGCATTAATCAATACCTGCCCGTGCTCAGGCTGCTCTTACATGGGCAAAACGCACCTTTTCCTGAACTTTTCCACCCAGGAAAATATATCTTTGAGGTGGCCTTGCAGCTGAGCATTGCAAGCAAAAATCATCACTAAGAGGGGTAGGAGAGGGTTAATGCTGCCTCCCAGAAAAGCTTTGGGTTCCTCATCTTCTGCTTCCCCCTCTGCAGCCTCTCCTGGGCAGCTGGGCCTGGGGGACAACAAGAACCCATGGACACAAACTTCCAGGGAGAACACTGGGGCCCAAGGAGCGGGGATTCCTGCTGGGGATCCCTCCAGCCCTGGTGGGTGTGCCTGGCAGGGTTTGGGGCACTGAGAGCAGAGTCCTTTCCCTCACGGCTTCACGGGGACAGCAACAATCCGCAGCAAGGAGACTTTCCTTCAGCACTTCCAGCAGAGAAAGGCTGGAAGTCCTCCCAGGTCCCAGGGAATGCAGGGCACTGGCAGCTGAGCAGAGCATGTCCTGCCCTGCTTGGGCCCAGCCGAGTTCCCACACGTTCCTGGAGCCGTTTAACCCCCGTACCTTGATTTTGGAGAGATGCAGACAAGCACTGAACACCCCTGAAGGTTTTGCCCATTCCTCTGGCATCTCTTGCCACGTTTTGCTGTGGCTGTAGGGCTTTTCCCCAGACTGTTGTCTGTCCCTGCACCCAAATGATGTTCCTTGGGGCGGGATTTGCTGGATTCTCTCCCAGCTCAGCCACGGCCCTGGAGTCTGTGCGGAGTCTGCAGAGTTTGGCTCTGGCAGGACCCTCTGTGACCCCCTCAGTCCTTGCCATGACAATGGCTACAGGACCTTGAGCATCTGACCCAGAATCTGGGAGATGTTTCCTCCACTGCTTTGTAGACACGTGCACAGCCTCACACTCCATTAATAAAATAAAGCTCTGGTTGCAATGTTTGATTTCTGCTGGGTGCTCCCACCTCTGCCTTCTGAGCTCTGTGCACGAGAGATCAGAATCTCAGATAAAAACTGAGGGGCAAACCAGACGTGGATGCCTTCACAAGTAATCTTCTGGATCTGCACAAACATCTGACAGGAAAAAAAGTCATGATTTTCACTAAAAAACACAAAATTTTCCACCTGCCCTGCAGATCTCAAGTGTAATCTGCTTCAGACAGCAACACTGGGGGTTTTCTGGTGAGATGGAGAACAGGAGAGCCAAAAACCTAAATAATCTGTTCTTCCCCGGTCCAAGCTGTCATAACTGAGTTACTTCATAGGCTCTGGTTGGGGGATTCTTTGAAGCTTTGCAGAGGCACAAATCAGTTGTTTTTCTAAAAGACTTTAAGGGTTTAAAACACTCAGCCTCCTGTTCTTTTTGGCCAAAATAAGAGAGAACCTGGGCAAAATATGGTTGTGTTGGGCATCTTGGGGGCACAAGGGCTTTCTGTGAGATCTGAGCTCAGGATTGGAGTCAGAGACTGAGAGGTGCTGGGTCTGGGGCCTCTTTCAGCTTTGTCTCTGCCATCAGCTTTTCTGTCCAGTTCATTCCTGACAGGCAGCAACATCTCTTAAGTGCTTGGAGAGAATGACTGGTTTTGGTGAAATCGTCATAAACGGAGGTTTCGGACTATATTCACTAATTTTATGACGGTGCTGGAGTATTCCTGGTGTATTTGGTGAATAAAATAACCCCAGAAATGGCAGCTTGGTGGTTTTGCTGCTCAGTCATTTCTGCTCTGCAGTTTTGCAGCTCATCCAGTGCTGCCCTGGGTAGAATCCAGAGAGTCCCATCTCCTCCATCCCATCTCCTCCATCCTATCTACTCCATGCCCTTTCCAGTGCTCCTGGTGGATGAACTGGGAGGCCCAGTGTTCTACTTTGGGATTTAACTCTTGCAACAGAGGATTTTCTGAGTATCACAGAATCTCCTGAGCTGGAATGGACCCACAAGGATCATCAGTCCAAGCCCTGGCCCTGCACAGACACCCCAACAACCCCACCCTGTGCATCCCTGGCAGCATTGTCCAAACTGGACTGACTGTCCTGGAGCTCTGGCAGCCTTGGGGCCGTGCCCATTCCCTGGGGAGCCTGGGCAGTGCCCAGCACCCTCTGGGGGAAGAACCTTTCCCTGATCTCCATCCCAACCCCCCTGACTCCAGCCATTCCCTCAGGTTATGTGTCCAGGAAAGCTCTAAAATCGCTCCTTTCTGCTTTGTAGCCTCAGTGCTCCCACCTGGAACACTTTTAGGGGGATTCTCCTAAAATCCTGGACTATTCCCTGTCCCTTCCAAGGCTTTACCCCAGGTTTTCTCCACGGTGAGGAGAGCTTTGGTCCTTGGAAATGTGCCCTGCAGCCCTGTGCCACCTCTCAGTTCTGTGTTCCCGGGCAGCTGAGGGGTGGCGTTGATGATCCCTCTGCTGAAGATGAGGATGCTGAGGGAGGCAGAGGAGCTCCCAGCAGTGGGCTGGAGTTCTCCCAGGTAACACGGCTGTGCTCACATTGTGCTGCCCCAGGAAGCACGTTCCAGCTCTGGGAATCTGGGATCTGGGGTAGGCCTTGAAGGAATGATCACTTTGTCATGTTTCCACCTCCTTTATTAAGGCCAGCAAGGCTCAGAACTGAAGTTATCGTGCGGTTTTAAAATCCTGTGGGATTTTCAGGAAAATATGGAATTACCTGAAGCCTTTTACACCATTTCTTGTGCCAGACCCCTAAATCTGATTGAGTTACGAACTCCCTGCAACAATTGGGTGTTTTCTTATCCCCTCAGGGTCTGCTGGAAATGCTCTGTCAGGCTGGGAATTGGGGACTCCACACTTGGCCTTGGGCACTTGCTGCTCACAGGGAAGCGGTAGGTGGCCCCTGTAGAGCCAAGGGAATGTTTAACATCCCAGGAAACGCCTTCCCAGCTCTGTAGAGAAGAGCCAGAGCAGTGGAAACCTGCACTGCGACTGATGGGGCCTGCACTGGCAGCTCCCAGCTCTAAGGTCAGACACTGGACAATCAAAGCAGAAAGACTTAAATTAAATTATTAAATTAAAGCAGCAAAGTTGATTGAGCATCAGATGTTCTGGTTGGAATTTTAAAAGAGAAAAGATGACTGAAATTTAATCTGCAACAAGGAAGGGAATTCCAGAATCACACGTGTGAAATGTGGTCCTGGTGGTGAGTGATGCTCTGGGAAGTTCTTCATGGGAGTGGGAGCACAAACTTTGCCTGAGCATTGCTTTGGACATTATTTCAAAGCAAAGGGAGACCATTCCTTTATCAGCCTGTGTTATGGGGATTAAACTTAAATTTGGACTGTGCAGGGTGGCCATAGGAAATTCCTGAAGAGGAAAATTACTCCAAGTGGGAAGTGAAAGGTTTGGATGTCAGCCCCGCTCTTGCTCGGCTCTGAGGGGTGAGGAGGGGTCTGCACCTGACCTGAGTGAGCTCTGAGGGGCACTGGGAGTTTGCTCTCCCATTCCCTGGGTGTTGAAATGCTCCACTAACAGGCAGCTCGGGATCTCTGTTTTCCAAGGATAAAGCTGAGGCAGAGGGAAATAGTTAGATCTGCCCAGGGCTTTTTGTTTATTGTCAGTTATGACAGCAAAGGGGGTTTGTTCCAATTATTTGGATGGGATGTAGGGAAATGGAGTTTTTTAAGACTGGTTCATGCTTTATCCTTGCTGAGGCTGGAATTTGATTGCTGGCTCTGTGTGGAGTTTGTGGAAGCTGCCCATGGTCCCCTTGGCCCCTGGGATCTGTCCCACGTTCTGGGCTCTCTCTGCTGTGCCCAATAAATCCCATCCTCAGAGCCTTTCCCGGCACCTCTCGGAGACTAAATAAAGATATTCAGTGATCAAAACTCTGTTTAAAAGTGCATATTTGTGCACTAAGGACTAAGCAAGTGCTTTGCTTCGAGCCTGTATTATGTTTTATGTGTGTCTACACTTCAGCTGTATGTACTCATAACCTGGAATGTATTACCCCAACAGGACCCTGTGGGGTGTTCAGCTGGAGAAGGGAAGGCTCCAGGGAGAGCTCAGAGCCCCTTCCAGGGCCTAAAGGGGCTCCAGGAGAGCTGGAGAGGGACTTGGGACAAGGGATGGAGGGACAGGACACAGGGAATGGCTTCCCAGTGCCAGAGGGCAGGGTTAGATGGGATATTGGGAAGGAATTGTTCCCTGTGAGGGTGGGGAGGCCCTGGCACAGGTTGTCCATGGAAACTGTGGCTGCCCCATCCCTGGAAGTGTGCAAGGCCAGGTTGGACAGGGCTTGGAGCACCCTGGGATAGTGGGAGGTGTCCCTGCCCATAGTGGAAGGTGGGACTGAGTGGGCTTTGAGGTCTCTTCCAACACAAACCATTCTGGGATTTCATGACTTTAATTCCTAACCCATCCATTTGATGCACCCCTTCTAATGCCACGTACGACTCCACAGAGATTCCTGGGAAATCAAGCACCGAACAAAATGTGGGAGGCTTTCAATTACCTGGCAACAACTATTTGTACTTCTGGGTATTCCCAACCCTCCAGAATTGCCTGCTTTGCCCTACAAAGAGCTGCTCCGTGCACCTTTCTGTTCCCAGCCACGTTACCCAACTCAACCCCAAATGTTGTTAGAGGTGAAAAAAATCCTTTCAGTGCCCCCTTTGCCTTCAGTATCTCTATTTTTGTGCTGCCAGTTGTTCAGGTTTGTGTGAGTTAAAGCTTGGCTTAACCAATACCTCTGTTGTCCTTCCTGACCTTGGTTGCTGAAGCCAAGTTTTCTAGGAGTGGTGGAGTGGGCTTAGATCATGGATGGAGCCTGGGGATTCCCAGCTTTTCTGCTTTTTGTGGAGCTTTACAGGGAAATACAAAGACTCTGGTTCTCTGAGAGTTTCCAGGAAAGCCTCTTTCTAAAGATCTTAGTGGGAATTAACTTTTGAAGTTATACATTAACTTATGTGAATTCTAAATCCTGCTGTGGCATCATCCACATTTCTTTAGGAAATTCTATTCCCGGGAGCATAAGCAAACTTTTCAGAGACTTGGATCCCTCTTCTCAAGAGGAAAAAGGATGGGGAAAGATTGAAAACACAAGAATCATCAATAAATCAGAAAGCACAGCCTCGTGGGTCAGGTTGTCCATCCCCCTGCCATGAAAAGCCTTCTGCTGATCCCTTCTCCAGTCCCCTCTCCAGTCCTTCCCTCTGGGATGGACTTCCTTTGTGCCCCTGAGAGGGGTTTATTCCAAGTCTAACAGATTTGTCCATTAGGAAAGGTTTTCTGAGGTTCAAACTCGACTTTCCTTTGTCCCAGTTTATTCCATAACACCACCAGCTGTGTTTGGACTGGCGGGACTTGGAACTGTGCCCGAGCAGTGCAGGGCAGCAACGGAGGAGATGACAAAGAAATCCAAGAAAATAAAAGTGAGTTTGCCACAGGCCTCTGGATTTCAGTCTATTTGTTGCTCTGTTGGCCCCCAGCAAATCTCAGAAGTCCTTCTGGAGTATTTGGAGCTTTATTCAGCAGGTGCCAGGTATCCTAAATCTTTCCACATTGCCACTGAGATCCTAAATCTTTCCACATTGCCACCGAGGCCTGCAGGCAGTTTAAAGAGAAACTTCCAGAAGAGGCAAGTTTTGATGTCATGTCCAGAGGCAAAGGGACGGCAAGGGCTGGCCATAAGTGTGGGACCACAAGCCATCATCTCAGCTTCTTCTGACCTGTCTAAACCCCCCCAGCTTCAAGAAGAATGTGGTGCCTCCTAACTTTATCCTGTTTTTTTTCCCAGTGGAGTGATCAGTAGGGAAAAAAGGTCTCACGAGGAATTAATCTGGACCTGTGAACACCAACATTTTCACAGGATCTTCCCTCTAAAGCCCCTGGTGCTGCAGAAAGGCACAGGACAAGGAACAAAGCAGCCATGACGCAACCGCCACCCAAGACGCCAACAGCAAAAACAAAAGTGCCTCTTACCTGCTCGGCAGATGAGCACGATGGTTTTGGGGGCTTCCTTACAGCAGTTGGGAAGAAGGGAAGGAAACGAGAGGAAAGATATTTGTTGTGGAGTGAGAAGTGTGCGGATTTTGGAAAAGAAGAGGGGAAGGGGCCGCAGCATCCAGCGAGCGCTCCGGCATTTGCAAACCACGGCTCTCTGGGTTTCTTTGAAATGTGACCTATTTCCTTGAAGCACAGGAAAGGAAAGGAGAGAAAATAAAAGCTGAGTCGCTCTGAGTGAGGAGTGAAAGAGCTCTGAGATCTTGTCAGTGCCAGGGCATGGGGCTGCTGTGGAAGAAAACAAACCAGAGGAGGGTGGTGAAGAGTTGTTGTTATTTAAATAAATGTATTAGGGGGAGACGTTGCTTGGAGAGCAAAGTTCTCTTCTTGAACAGTTCCCACTGAGCAGATGTTTGTGGGAAGTGAATGTCTTTGCACAAGTGTCTTTGCCACAGAATCTCAGAGCCAGTTGGGTTGGAAAAGCCCTCTGAGATCACCCAGTCCAAGCTGTGCCCCATCCCCACCTTGTCCCCATCCCAGAGCTCTGAGTGCCATGTCCAGGCCTTCCTTGGACACCTCCAGGGGTGGAGACTCCAAACCTCCTGGGTTCTGTGTCTCTTGGAAGTCACAAAGGAGCAAGGAAAGCTGAATTTCTTTGGATTTCCCACATCCAGGCCAGAAGCTACAGAGAAAGGCCCTCTGTGGGATGAGCCTGAGGCAGGAGCTGTAGCAGCCGTAATTCATCTTCTTCCATGAGCTTAATTAAACCCCTATGGAAGCTGTCTGAACTCCACTCCTTGGATGGAGCTTTGGAGTTGTGGTTTGTGATGGGTCAGAGCAGGTTCAGGAACCCAAGGAGCTTCTTGTGGGCTGTTTTTCCTGCTCTGCTTCTGAGCAGCTTTGTGGTGCCAGAATGGCCATTGGCAGCTGGGCTGGGAATCATCCAATTCCAGTCCCACCACTGATAGCTGGGATGGGAATCGCCCAACTCCAGTCCCACCATTGACAGCTAGGCTGGGAACCATCCAACTCCAGTCCCACCAAAGGGTGTTTGTGCTTTGCAGGGTTTTCAGGTGCTCCTCAGGGACAGGTCCCCCTTTCCAGAAGGAAAAATCTCCGTGTTTCATCCCCAGCCATGATAAGCAGCTCACGGCCACCTGACATCCTGAAATGATGGATTCCAGTGTCCAGTGTCCATCCTGGTCAGCGTCCAGCACCTGGTGACTGGTGAGAAAGGTTGTGACATCACAGAATCATGGAATGGTTTGGGTTGGAAAGGAACCTTTAGGCTCATCTTGTTCCAACCCCTTGCCACTTCCCACTAGATCAGGATGCTCCAAGCCCCATCCAACCTGGCCTTGACTAATTCCTGCTGAATGCAAAGATATGTCCCAAGGAGATAGTTGGGGAATTCCAAAATTTCTTGCTCTCCAGGCAGAAAATTGTATTGGAGAAGTTGAGATTAAGGCCCTGATCCCAGCAGCTTGAGTTTACTGATGTTCAGGACTGACTGGAATAAAAGAATTTGGGAATAAGGTTAGATAGGCAGAACACAAGGTATCCCTGAGCATTCCACAGCTCTGTAGCTGTCAATGCCAAATCCCCCCCAGGAGCCCTTTGTTTGTGTTTTCTCATGGAGCTCTTCATGCTGTTTACTCAGAAATCCATAAGAAAGGTTTATCCAAGGACAAGGTGAGATCCTGATATAGAAGGGAGGAGATAGAAGAAGACTTAGGCAGTGAAGTGGTGAAAATGCAGCATCCCAGCACAGCCACCCTTGCAGTGCCCTCAGCAATGCCCACCTGCACATCTGCCCTGTGCCCCAAATCCCCACAAAGTTCAGGGATCAGGCACAATCATCTTGATGATCACTTTTTGATGGCTCTGCTTTCAAAGCTTGTGGCTCCTTCAAGCCAGAGTTACAAGTTTGGGTAACACCAACCCTATTTTATCTGACACCTGGGACTAATTAAGCTGAATTTTACTGTTGGGCAATTAGCTTACGTGTCTCTGCACTGGTGGAAAAACAAACCCATTTGTTTCCAGCTTGTTTCACTCGCAGGTTCTCAACCTGCAGCCTTTGGGCTACAAACAAAGCAGAGCAGTTTGTTTATTACTGCAGTAGCTCAAGGGCTGAATGGAGCTTTGTTGTGTTGGGTGCTGAACAGCCATAAAAAGGGGGAGTCCGTGGCCAAGGAGCTTGTCCCAACACGGACTTGGGGCCAGGCTGTGATGTAGAGCCAGAGCTGGGAACTTTGCCCAGGCCCTGCACTTCAGACATAGCAAGCGAGAGAGAATATTTTATTTTCTGTACAAAATGCTTCTACAAAATCCCCCCATCAGGCCTCAGCGTCGTTCCCTGTGTGTTCCAATGGCAGCCAGGACAGAGTCTGCAACCTTTTCAAGCCTTCCAAGGAGCCCTGGCCTCAGTGTCGTGCGGGTTGGGTGCGCTGGGCTCTGTCCAGCACCAACGGGAACCGACGGCGCCAAGTTGGCCTGGAAGTGCCGGTCTTTGTGCTTCCCTGGGGTCCAGCCCATCGTCCCGGCAGGGTTTCCATCAGCCTCGTGCTGAGCCCGGCCCTGGCAGGGCCCGACCTGCTCCGTGTAGCCACAGGAGGGTGCAGTGTCACCGGGCTGCTCCCACTGCCGGGCACTGTCCTCTCCATCCCACGGCAGAGGGGATTTCAAATATCTCCTGGAAATTCGTCCTCATCTCCTCGTCCTGGGAAGAGGAAGCAGCTGTTTGATGCTGGAGGTGAAATACAGGGGTCGTTGGTTGCCTGCAAAACTCTTTTTCCAGGCAGAGTCCTACACCCTCAGATACCAAAATCAGTCCTAACAACTACAGGGGAAGTGAACATTTCTATTCTCTGTGTTATTGACCACCTCCTCCTCTTTGCTGTGAGCATCTGGTCTTTTTTCCATTCCTTATTTTTCAGGATTTGTGCAGGTGATGGAGGCCTTGGCTTGGGAAGGTTGTGCAGCTCCATCACCTCTTCAGAGAGGTGGAGGCTGAAGTCAGACCTAATTTTGGAGCTGGTCTGGTACAAGTCTGAGGGTCTTCAGAGCAGTGCTGGGTAGGGGTGCAAGGCTGGGGAATCGGCCCCAAGCACCCAGATTCTGTGTCCTTGTAAATCAGGAGTCTCTAACACTGTTTTTTAGGAGGGACTGGAGACGCTGCATATCAGGGAAGAACAAGTTTTCCTGGGAGGGGAGAGGGCCTGGCAGCATGGAGCTGCTCACTGGGGAAGGAAAGATGGGAATCTGCCCCTCAGTCCCTCTTCACTGCACACTGAGGGTGTTTGAGACGAGCCCCAGCAGACAGAACACCCTGGCATGGCACCAGGCCACGCTTGGAGCAATTAGTTTTTCCCTGGCCAGAAGCAGCACCATTCAATTAAACCCCAAAGACTTTGTTTAGTTGCTCTTTTATGTGTGTGCTTCGGGGGCTCAGACAATGGCCAGCGTGGCCTGGGGAGGAAGGAAACCACTCTGTCCACCCAGCCAGGGAACCAGCCAAAAATCCAGCCCAGCAATTCCAGCCCCTTTGAACTGAGTTTTCAAGAGCAGAGCCAGGCCTTTCCAGCCTGGGCGCCAGTAAGGGAGAGTGGCTGGAGTGGAGCTGGGGGCTGTGATCTCCCACCATCAGGCGTCTCCTCCTGGGAGAAAAGGATGTTTTCCCCTGTTTTCTCAGGGCTGCTTGGATGAGCAAACCTTCCAGGCAGCACAAAACACTGCGGAGGGCAGTGAGAACTCAGGAGGTCCCTCCTGGGCATCTCCTGCTCGAGTCACGCTGCTGCTCCACCCCAGGAGTGGAGTTCAGAGGGCTCCAAAATGGGTTTAAACGAGTTCATGGCAGAACATGAGCTATGGCTGGTACAGCTCCTGGCTCAGGTTCACCCTACACCGACTTAACTGATAGCAGAGGATGTGGGAGGATATCTCACAAAAAGTACCACAGCTTCTTGCTTTGCCCTTCATCCCTTTTTTTCAGACATGCCGCGGCCAGCACCCCATTAGGACGTGGGGCTGGCCAGGCCTTTGTGGCTTTTTCTTTCTCCATTCCCATCTAGTGGTCTGATGGTTGCAGCCTGGTGCTGGGTCAGCCTGGGTGGCACCCAGGACCACGGCCAAGAGCTCTGGCTGCCCAGGCCTGCCCGGGGCTGGATCCTGTGGATTTGGCACTGGACGTGCCTGGAAGGGTCAGGGCAGGACACGAGGCTGGAGGGGCTGTCCTGCACACTTGGCACCCACCCCACACTTCCCAGGGATCCAAACCCTCCCTCCTTCTCCCAGAGCCCCCCTGCAATCCCCTCCTGGGGTCTCATGCTCAGGGAGCTTGTTTTAAGATATATATAAAATATGTATATTATATATTTATTATATATTACACCTTCCCCTGGCAGCTTTTCACCTCCTTAACCCTTCATTCCAATCCTCTTGTACAAAAGGCACCTTGAGGGTGCTTCTGGGGTTGCTGTGTCCCCAGACAGGGCTCGGGCTGGGGTCCATCCACTGCCTGGTGCTGCCCTCCTTTCCCTGTGTCCTTCCCCAGGGCCCCTCTCTCATCCCAGGGAAAAGCAGGACAGCTCGTGGCAACTTTTACAACATCTGCAGAACTGCCAGGTGATTCTCTCTCCAAGGCTCACAAATTCAGCTTTCGAATCCCAAAGACGCCTTCAGAAGGAAGGAGGAAATGAGCTCCTGCCTTTTATTGTTGCTTATTGTTTTAGGTGTCCTGCAAGGGGTTTGTTTTGAGACAAGGAGCATTTTGTTATTTACAGTGTTTATTCTTTGCTTTGGAGAGGCGCTGTCCTCTGTGGGACACTCCACGGTGGCAGCAGAACAAGAGAATTACGGAATCACAGGAGCCAGCGGGGCGAGAATGATGTAACTTGAGAGGGAAGGGACTTCTCAAAACATTAGCGAATTCTTGAGGGCTTTTTTAAATTTAAAGCCAATCGCTGCCCTTGCTGCGGAGCACAGCTGCCTTTTAGGCCATTTCCTCAGCCACTCACTGGGTTTTTAAAAGCATTTTGAAAGCTACGGTCAAAATGAAGGATGGGGGTGTTGTTTGTTGTTGGGGAACAGAAAAAACAAACCAAAAAAAATCCTGGCTTCCTTTATCTGCTTTGTCTGCCACTATCAGCATGGCCTCTTTGCTTTATGGCTTTTACTGGGATGTTTTATCTGCTGGGGAGCCTCCAGCATCGCCTCCAGGGCTGCCCAAAGATCGCTCCCTGCTCCTCCACAAAAAGGCTGAGCTGATTAATTTTATACTGTTTCAGGCAAGACCTGCCTTCTGCACTGATGTCAGCAGGCAGGGCGGGACTTTTCCAGCCTTGTGGGTTTGGGGATTTTTATTTTTTCTTTTTTTTTTTTTTGGATAATCCTGGCAAAATTCCTGAGCAAAGTTTTTTTTTTTTTTTCTCCTTCTTTTTTTTCTTTTCTTCTTTTTTTTTTTTTTTTTTTTGAGCGGCCCCTATACATGCTGCCTCCGAGCCGCTCTCTTATTACTGCTCACTTCCTGAAAGGAGACTTTTTAGCGAAGCCTCTGCCTCCAGCTCTGCCTGGGTCTGACAGAAGAAAGTTATTGAGGAAGGCGACATAAACCCTCAGCCTGGAAACTTTCTGACACGCGCAGGGCTGAGGGGGAGAGAGAAGCTTTTGGCTGCTGCTGGGAAAAAGAGGAAAAAAAAAAAAAAAGAAGCTGAAGGAATTAAAAGGGGGAAAAGAAGAAAGAAGGGAAAACACTAGAAAAGGTAAAGCACTCTTTAAAATAATTTTTCCAGAGAAGACTCTTTGAGGTTGTGGAGTGGGGTGGTCTGGGGTGGAGGGAACGCGAATGTTCTTTGAAATCAGAACCGTCTCCCTGGAGAAGGAATGAGCCCGAAGAGCATTGCACGCTGGAAAAACATTTATGAGAATGAAAACCATGTTCACCCTTCTCCAACATTCAGAGTTTCCATAAAAACGCGGGGTTGTGTTTCAAAGTGTCTGCAGGCAGCAGGAGTCAGGACCTCGTGCGCTGCCTCCCTCGCCTCCCCCAGCCCCTCTCCACTGCTCTTTTTTAATTGCATTAACCACGGGGGCTCATGTTTGCTGCTCCAAAATTGAATTCTCCCCTGCCCAGCTGCCCAGGGCAAAGCTCTCAATTACAGAGAGCAGCAGCTCCAATCCCTGCTGCAGAATGAAACGTTCCGTGCTGCCTTCATTCCTGAGAATAAACACATCTCGCGCTCCCTCTCCCTCTTTCCCTGTCTCTCTCCATCTTCAGGAGCTGCCAATGCCTCTCTCCCTCCTGCACGATGTGGTCAGAGGATTGTAAAGTGTCTGCCCTGAAAAAGTTGCAATGTCATTGACTCCGTGTGCATCCCCAGGAGCTCGGCCCCGCCGCACTGCTCAGATATTTCTTTGCTTTGATTATGTTTTAAAAGGTTTTTTCCTTAAAAAAAAAAAAAAAGAAGATCAATCCCTCAGAACATGTTATTTAAACATCAAAGTAAATATTAGGGATGGTGAAATGCCAGAAGATTATCTCATTAGAGCTGAAGGAGCTGTGCTATAAATAGAAAGGAGTTTATAAAATAACCTTGGCAAAAATCTTCCAGAAGGGAAGAATCAAACCAAGGGGCAAGTGTGGAGCTGCACTGGCCGGAGCCGAGCTTGGGGCAGGTACCCTCTGCAGCAAAACTTCAGATTTCACACAGAGGCCCATTGCTGGGGACTTTTTTTTGGTCAAGATGTAAACCTCAGGGGGCGTTTGTTTTCCTGCTCCAATCCCTGCCAATATCCCTGTTGGTGGAGATAGCTCGGCCCCACCAGAGGTCTGGTTCTGATTGTGCTCGTTAATACTCTCGTTAGCAGAGCTCACGTGGTGACAGAGGGTGATGCAGGGCATGGCTGGGCAGGGCAGGAAGGGTTCGGGGGGCTTTGTTCCCTTCTGGTCCCCCCAGGCTGCCCACGGCAGGAGGGGAAAGCTTTGTTGGTGATTCCCAGCACAGGGATGTTCCCTCTGCTCGCCCGGCCTATTCCGAAATGCCTCCATCCATGAGGCTTCCTCCAGTTCTTGGGAGGTTGTTCCAGTGTCCCAAAGTTTCTCCATATATGGAACGTGCCGAGTGCTCCAGTTGCTCCATCCTCAGCCTCCCGCTTCGCCCCAGGGCAGCACCCTCTCCCTTCCTTCTCCTCCCGAGATCCCGAAAACCTCCCGGCGCCTCTTGGTGCGGCTCCAGCTGCATTCCCCAGGCGGCTGCTTGTTGGGTGGAATGGGAAAGGTCCTGTCATCTCCTGTAAATCAGCTCTTCCCAGATAAGGCTGGGGGGGGCTGAGCTGTTTCGTTTGGCAGAGGAAGACCCCGATAAGCGGGGCCTGAGCAGCCGTGGAGGGGGGGAAGTGGAGCCCTGAGGGCAGGTGGTGCTGCTCAACGTAAACGGTGTCTGCTCCTCATGCTGGGCCACAAACCTGTAACTTGAGAGGCTCTCTTATCACTGATGGCTCCAGGCCACCCAGGGGCTGCTGGGGAGGAGTGACTGCGCTCATCAGCACCTGAAATCCTGGTCCAGGGACAGCCTGGGCTCCGCTTCCCAAAGGAGCAGCTCCGTGGAGGGCTCCCAGCACAGGTTGCACCAGGCCCACCCAGGGATGACTCTGTGCAAACACTTATCTAGAGCTTATCTGAAACCCCCAACTCCAAAACCACTTTTCTTGCCAAGTTTCCAGCAATTAGTTCGTTCAAAGCCAGAAGCACCGCAGGATGTGTTTGTCACGTCCTGTCCTGCCTCGATCTTAACACAAATGAGCTTAAAACAAACAGAATTTGGACCAAATTCGTCAGGTTTTCAGAAACAATTCACCGGCGGCTGGATGATGTCAGCTCAAATGTGATGGAGATACACAAGGCAGAGAGGTCTTCACTTGGCCCCACCACTGTAGGAAATGTTTGCAGGGCAAGTAGTTACAAACATTTCCCAGGAATCTGTGAGCAGGTCGGATCTCATGCGGCAACTGGGGCGGGAGGCACATGGAAAACCACCAGCCTGGATACAGACTTGTTTTCCAGCACTGAAGGAGGTTTAAAGGGACACCATCAAAGTCAGTTTTCCCGTCTTGTTTACTGTGAGTGCCTTCAATTAAATCTGCAACCAGCTGAAGAACTGGGAGAGACTACACTGGGAAATTGCCGAAATATTTTAGCTCCATCTGTCTTTAGAGGAGCAATGTCAGTGAAGTGCAGGGTCTCCATCCAGCTGCTCCATTGCTGCTTCTCTCTGACCGTCTGCATCCTCCCAGGCTGGGAAATGTTTGGGGTAGTCCATGTCTGACTATTCAGCCTCTTTCACAGAATTATGGAATGGTTTGGGTTGGAAGGAACCTTAAAGGCCACCTTGTTTCAACTCCCTGCCTTTTCCACAGGGCTCCAAGCCCTGCCCAACCTGACCTTGGACACTTCCAGGGATGGGACAGCCACAGTTTCTCTGGGCTTTACACTTCTTATCACCCTACCCACCATTATTGATGTTGTGTTTCCTACTCTTCCATCATAGCTCAGTTTTTAAAGGAAAAATGAGTAAAAATTACTCTATTCCTGTGCAGTTCTGCAAATCTTTTTGAACTCAAACACTCCTAAATGTTGGTCCCGACTGAGCTAAAGTGGCAGGTGAAATCCTGGCCTCCTGCTGTGTGAGTTGTGACATCTGTGGGGCCAAGTTCTGAGGTGGCTTCGATCAGAACCAAGTGCAAAGGATGAGTTCAGTCCTATCAGGGTCAGTGGCTCTTCATTTCCTGGCCATGGAGGAAGGAGCTCCATCTGGACCACACCACCTGGGCCATATTTCCCTGAGCAGAGAACCTGCAGGGAGGGAAAAAGGGCCTATCAACCACACCAGATCTCCCGGAGCCTGGAAATGATCTGCAGGTCTGTAAGGGCTGGAGGGAGTCCACAGCCCACGTGTTCTGCAAAGCTTCATCCCACAGGATGCTTCCCTCTCCCTGCAGAGCTCCCCTGGCATGGGGTGACACGTTTTGGGGTCTGTGGGTGGTGCTGTCATGGTCACTGCCCTGCACAGAGGGGACCCCGGCTCTCTGCCATGGTCTTGCCCTGACTGTTCACTTGGCTGTCACCAAACCCCTCCTTGGTTTGTCCCACTGTGGAAGGAACATTTTCTCTGTGTCACCATGATGTCACTTCCCTGACTGGTTCTGGTTTTCTGGAAGGACAGGGAGGTCCAAACTGGTTTTGCTGCTTTGGGGTCCCACTGCACAGCTCACTGCATTTCCTCTGAGCCACTTCTGTGACCCCCAGGACAGCCTGGGTTATGTGGTCCTGATCTAAGGGTAAAGTTAACCCAGTTCTGGGAGCAGAATGGAACCAGAGACCCCCTCGAGTCCCTTCCAACCTCATGTATTCTTTGATTCAGCCTGGCAGGACAAACTCAGCCCAAGAGGAGCTGGAGATGGCCGATGCTGTGGATGCCTTCCCCTGCCCAGGACTGGGCCCTTGCTGGGTCAGTGTGGTGGCAGAAGGAGCTGCTGCTCCCTGGGCTCACTGCAGGTCCCACTGTGCTTCCCACAGCTCTCCTGGGTGCAGGAGTCACCTCAGATGTTTTTCTTGGGAAGCTCCGCGGGGTTCGCCTGTCTCTGCAGCCCCAGCACAAGCCTGTGTTGTGCTGTGGGTGCACGAGATGTGGCAGTGGTGAGAGGGGCTGTGGTGGGGCTTTGCCCTCCACTGTAGCACACCCAGCCTGATAACCAGACACATCTTTGTCGACTGTGAGGTGCTGAGGCTCTGGTTGCCCAGAGCAGCTGTGGCTGCCCCATCCCTGGCAGTGTCCAAGGCCAGGTTGGACGGGGCTTGGAGCACCCTGGGATAGTGGCAGGTGTCCCTGCCCATGGCAGGGGGGTGGAACTAAATGAGCTTTAAGATCCCTTCTAACCCAGACCATTCTGTGGCTCTCTACGTGGGGAATGGCCCTGTCCTGCAGCCAGGCTGATGAAAAGCCAAATTTCGGGTGCGACACTGGCTGTGTGAGAGCTGTGACAGCTCCATGTGAGCTGTAACTGCAAAATCCACGCTGCTGCCTCAGCTGGGACAAACAGCACGAGGCAGATCCCTCCTGGAGGGAGCCGGGGGTGGCTAGGCAGGTGAGCGGAGCTCGGAGTTGGCACAGGAGGGTGTTTGTCTTTATGCAACCCCGGGGCTCGGCGCCGTGCGCTGCTGAGTTGTGTAAGCACCGGGACTGCTGGAGGGGAGCTGCGGGAGGCAGCCCTGCCGGGATGCGGATGAGAGCCAGCCCTGCCGGGATGCAGATGGCTGGGTCTGCGTCTGCTTCCCTGCCCGCTCCGAGGTGTGAGCGCTCCTGGCCTTTCCCAGCGCCTGGGGCAGTTTCCTGGCGTCCCACGCACGGCAGAGCCCTGGTGCTCGCTTCATGCTGGGGGAGCAGCAGGAGCTCAGGGAGAGCTGCCCGTGCAGAGCCCCAGGAGATCGGGATTCTCTCCTGGCTGTGCTAAACCGCACGGAGAAGGAGCATTTCATGGGGGCAGAGGCGGCCACGCAGACACGGAGATGCTGGAGATAAAAATGGCATTTGTGCCTGGCATATTGGCGGGAATGGGATGGCAGCACGGGGCGGGTGTGGGCATCAGGCGTGGCTGCAGGTAGTGCGTGTATCCATGTGCAGATAACACGGATCCATGTGGAAATAGCGTGGATCCATGTGCAGATAGTGTGGATCCAAGTGGAGATAGTGTGGATCCATGTGCAGACAATGTGTTATCCACATACAAATAGCGTGGATCCATGGGCAGATAGTGTGGATCCAAGTGGAGATAGTGTGGATCCATGTGCAGACAATGTGTTATCCACATACAAATAGCGTGGATCCATGGGCAGATAGTGTGTTATCCACATGCAGATAGTGTGTTATCAATGTGCAGATAGCGTGTATCCATGTGGAGATAGCATGGATCCATGGGCAGACAGTGTGTACCCACATCCAGATAGTGTGCTATCTCTGTGCAGATAGTGTGTATCCTCGTGCAGATAACATGTTGTCCATGTGCAGATAACGTGTATCCACGTGTAGATGGTGTGCATCCATGTGCAGATAGCATGTGTGTGCAGGTAGTGCGTAATCCACATGTAGGTAGCCTGTTATCCATGTGCAAATAGTGTGTATCCACATGTAGATAGCGTGTTATCCCTGTGCAGATATCACGTATCCCTGTGCAGATTTCACCCATCCCTGTGCAGATTTCACCCATCCCTGTGCACATCTCGTGTACCCCCACGCCCAGCTGCACTCAAAAAGCTGCAGCCGTGCTCTGCGTGCCTGCGGGTGACACCACACGTGTGTCCTTGCACGCTGGGGACATGTGTGTGGCTGGCAGGGCTCTGTGCGCTGGAGGATGCGCTCTCTGTTAATGACCGGCACTCTGTTAATGACTGGCACTCTGTGTTAATGACTGGCACTCTGTGTTAATGACTGCCCGCTCGTCTCTCTAATCCCGCTGGTTTGTGCCTGGCTGGAGCCAGCAAGGAGAGCGGTGGCACCGGGCCAGCAAGTCTGGGTCACATGGAGCCGCTCCAAACTCTTGCATAAGTCCCGTCTGAAGTGGACCTGCTCGGTGGAGGCATCTCCTTAAAGCAGAAGGAGTCCGAGCCTGGGAGCGCTGGGTCTCGGTGCCCGCCTTCCACCCGGCTGGAATTGTGGAGCTGCTCTGGCAGCTCCATCAGGGCTCAGCCCCGGGCCGAACTCCCCTCCTCGGTGAGGATCCCAGCTGGCATTTCTCTCCTGCTTTCCTGTGGAGGACCTCCGAGCATTTTACCACACTTGGAGGAGTGCAATGACCCCGGCTTTCCAGATAGGGCCAGATCCTTATGTAACACAGAGATAGGATTTCCAGAAAGCAAAGCAGGCGGTGTCAGAGTGAGGTCGCTGCTCTCAGCTCTCCACTCACACACCCTGGCTTTGTCATGGGTTTCTTTTGCCCCCTTTGCCGGCAAAACTAAAGATCCCGCTGGATTTCGGAGAGGAGTGAGGGGGTAATTCAGCCCTTTCCTCACTAGGATTGCACTGAATAGACTTGACTGTAAAACAATTCTTGTGTTTTTGAAAAAAAGCTACTCCCACACAGTGCTGGAGCGAGCCCAAAGCCCTGTGAGGCTGCTGTACAAAGGGATGGATGCAGGGTGTGCCCGGCCGGAGCACAGCAGGGCCGGGCGTGGAGCGCCACGGAAAGCCTGGAAGAGGGAGCTGGTGGTCCACAGGCAGGGAGGGCGTGCCCCTGGCACCCGGACTGGCACCAGGGTGGGACAGGGGGGCAGAGAGCCTGGAGCAGACCCCTCAGCTCTCAGGTTCAGACTGGTGGTGTCAGTGTGGAATTCCCACGTTGCTGGCGAGCGCCTTTGGATGGGGTTGGATCTCATTTTACCGGTGTGAAAGCAGCATCTCCCCTCCTGGCAAGCTCTGAAGGGGACCCGCAGTCGCTGGGGTCTGCGAGGAACCACTCTTGGGGTGAGGTGAAACAGCCCTTACAAGCAAGGGGGGTCGTGGGTCTCTCTCAGCCCCGAGGGTGCCAGCAAGGAAGGGAAAGGCAGAGAGCCCTTGTCATTGCTTCGGCGTGGGATTGGAGCCAGGAGCAAGCAGAGGGGTGGCAGGGGATCCAAATGG
The DNA here is from genome assembly GCA_013400975.1 of Atrichornis clamosus. Taxonomy (NCBI): domain Eukaryota; kingdom Metazoa; phylum Chordata; class Aves; order Passeriformes; family Menuridae; genus Atrichornis; species Atrichornis clamosus. Next base: position 100,350 of record WBMZ01013873.1, read on the forward strand.
TGGCTGTGCAGCAGTCCCGGGGCTGGAGGCTGCTGGAGGAACTGTGATAAACTTCGTGGTTCTCATTCTTCTCTCGCCGTGCCCCCGGAGAGGCCACGCTTGGAGCAGCAAAGCAGATCACGGTTCAAGCTCTTGTTCTCTGTTCTGCAGACCTGTGACTTTAACCCATTTCTCGCAGTCTGCAGATGCTCCTGGCACAGAGCTGCACAGTTAATGCTGATTTTTGTGGGTTTAACCCATTAGTGCTACCCTAGAGCTGAGAAATTACTTCCCAGTGGAAGTCCTGTCATGCTGGCAAGCCGACTGCAGGAAGACTTCTGCCATCTGCAACTCAGCATGTTTTCAACTCGGCAGCCCAGCCAACTATTTTGTCGGGAATATCAGGACGTTCTCTCTTGCCGAAAGCCGGGGGGGTCTCGGGCAGCTTTGCATCCCCCACGTGCTCACCCCGTGCCGCGGGAGGAGCAGCGTGGTGGGGGGAGCAGCGCTGTTTACCCTGTCCTCAGGAGCGCGCAGGAACCGGCCGGGAGCTGGGAGCGGGGAGCTGGGGTGGAGGCTGAGCGCACACGGAACGCCCCCGGCCCGGGGAGAGCAGCGGGTGAGACCCCCCCAGACAGCGGAGCACAGAAATGCACCAGGAGCCGTGAGGGAGCTGCCTCTGCCGTGCCCTGGGGTGTGCAGGGCCGAGGGGGTGAGGAGGAGGAGGAATGTAGAGATAACAGAAATGTTCAATCACTGGCCAGGGAGGGGATTGTCCTGCTCTGCTCTGCTCTGCACTGGGGCGGCCTCGCCTCCAGTGCTGGGGGCTCTTTGGGCACCACAATGTCAGAAGGATCCAAAGCTGTGGGAGAGTGTCCCAAGGAGGGACACGGAGCTGGGGAAGGGTCTGAGGAGCGGCTGAGGGCACTTGGCTCGTTCAGCTGGAGCTGAACGTTCAACAGGAGACTGAGGGGAGACTCCTCGGGGGCTGCAGCTCCTCCCGAGGGGAGGCGGAGGGGCAGGGGCTGAGCGCTGCTCTGGGAGCAGGGACAGGAGCCCAGGGAAGGGCTGGAGCCGTGCCAGGGGGTTGGGATGGACATCAGGGAAAGGTTCTTCCCCCAGAGGGTGCTGGGCACTGCCCAGGCTCCCCAGGGAATGGGCACGGCCCCAAGGCTGCCAGAGCTCCAGGAGCGTTTGGACAACGCTCCCAGGGATGCACAGGGTGGGATTGCTGGGGTGTCTGTGCAGGGTCAGGGGCTGCACTGGTGATCCTGGTGGGTCCCTTCCAACTCGGGATATTCCATGGTTCTATGCACAAATCTTTGATTCTGTGATTCTGAAGCACAGCTCTTACAAGGAGCAGCTGAGGGAGCTGGGGGGGCTCAGCCTGGAGAAAAGGAGGCTCAGGGGGGCCCTTCTGACTCCACATCTCCCTGACAGGAGGGGGCAGCCATGGGGGGGTTGGTCCCTTCTCCCAGGTAACAAGCAACAGGATGAGAGGACACAGCCTCACGTTGCCCCAGGAGAGATTTAGATTGGATAGTAGGGAAAATGTTTTCACTGAAAGAGTGAAAGTAGATTCCAGCTGAGGGTTTGCAAACAAAACCTGTGGCACTCCATGAAGCACCAACAGCAGGTGAGAAGGGAGCTGTTTTGTCAGGTGACTTTGGGATCAGCATCCAGGAGCTCCGGGCATTAAGGGGTTGTTGTGTGTCCTGGTGGGCAGCTGTGACACCAGGCAATGGGAAAGAGCCCACTGTGTGTGGCCGGGGCCCTGTGTGGGTGGGGGAGAGGCCTGAGAATTCTGGTGATGCTGCTGCTGAGTGCCCCTCATTGCACTGGCACAGCCCTGAGCCACACATCCCAGTCCCCTGCAGTGCCCACTGTATTTAGCTCGGTTTCCATAGAAAATCAGGCCCATGGAGCCAGCCCAGTGCTCCCAGCTCTTCCCCGCAAAGATACACTTTGAGCTGGTGGAACAACTCCCAGGTTGGAGCGGGTGAAGGAGCAGAAATCCCTGTGGTGCTGTTTGCAGGGGCTGTTTGCACAGAGCAGCCCTGCTGTGGGGCTGGGGGGCTGCTCAGCCCCTCGGGAGGGTCAGGGGGGTCCTGGGGCTGAAGGGGACCAAGCACTGGGATGTGGCACCACCATAAACCAGACAGCCCCAGGGTAGTTACAGGGGTGGGGCCAGTTCCCCATTTTGCAGAAGAATAAAGTGACTTTCCTTCCTTAAAATAACACAGCCCAGAAATGCTCTTGGGTGGAAGTGGTGTGGCTGTGGGGTCCTGCTCCTACTGCTTTCCCACTGTTTTTCCACTGCTTTCCTACTGCTTTCTCACTGCTCCCCAGTGCTCCCAGTGTTCCTGCTGCTTTCTCACTGCTCCCAGTGCTCCCAGTGGGGTGCTGCTCTCACTTCTCCCACTGCTCCACACTGCTCCCCAGTTCTCCCAGTGCTCCCAGGCATGTCTGGAAGGTGTCAGTGGGAAGGCCTGGTGGGGGGTGCACTGCAAGTATTTCCTCCCACTGGGGCAAGCTGGAAGCAGAAATCTGTGTTTGTATTTATTTCTCTCTCTCAAAAAAAAAAAAAAAAAAGAAAGAAAAAGAAAAGAAAAAAGGAAAAACACACACTGAACTCATAATTTGCAAAAGTTGGATGAGAAACCTGGAAGCTGCTGTGTCCTGCATCTTTAAAAGCAGTTAAATTCCTCTTCTCTGCACTAGGAGGCACCTTGAACCTTCCTCTTGGCCCCGAGCAGAGCCCATCTGCTTCCTATTACCTTCCCATAACGCTGCCTCTGGAGCCGGCCAAGGAGCCGGGCTTTCAGGGAATTCTGTCTGCAGCCCCGATGTTGAAATTAGTAACAGTTGTCATCTGCTTCGCTCTCCTTTCTCTTCTATTTTCGCTCTATTCCAGCTGGAATTTTAACACACACACACACACACACCCCGCTCTCCCCAGCCCCTTCGTCCCCGCGTGTTTTTGGGGTTTTGGGGAAGAGGCGGCGGGGTCGCTCCCCGTGTCCCTGGTCCCCCGGCCCTCGGGTTCACGCGGCCAAAGCCACCTTGGCAGGGGGAGCCGGGAGCGTCCGCCCGCGCCGAGCCTGCCAAGGACAGCGAATTCCTCGGGAAGGAGCAAATCGGAAGCGGCCCAAGCGAGGGAGGCACGAGACCGGAGAGGTCACTCCGTGCCCCGGACCTCCCCCGGCCCCTCCGGCCCCTGGGGACCCCCGTGTCCCGCTGGCCCCCGGGGCGGGTCCGGGATCCTGGGGACTGTCCGGCCGCAGAGCAGATCTGCAAAGTGGGGTTATGGAAAACTTGATATGTGTGGAAGCACCAGCGCTCCTCCAGCTCTCTCCTCCTCCTCGCCCCGCGTCCTCCCCGTGCTCCTGGGGGTTTCGGAAGCGAAGCACCGCTGGGAAGGGGCCGTGTTTTCCCTGCCGCTTGCAGGGAGGGATCGGAGCCGGGCCCTTCCCCCAGGCCGGCTCGCAGGAATTTTGCAGCTGTAATTCCTGACTTGCGCTGCTCCAAACGTGCCTCCTTCCCCCAAGGTCAAGGCTGCGGGGTCTTGGCGCCCGCGGCTCCCTCCCGGCCCCTGTCCCGGGGGATGCTGAGGAGCCGGGACTGCAGGGCAAGGGCGGAGGGGACACGGGGGCATCAATCGCTGCTGAGGGTCACGGAGAGGCGGAGGAAGGACGGGAAGCGGCGGCAGCCTGGAGGAAGGGGGCTCAACAGTTGGAAAACGAGAAAAATCAGTAGTGTGAAGCCCAGGAGAAAATATATTTTAACCGAGCTCCATGGGCTTTGGAGCCGTGACAGGATTTAAAAGCTGGAATCTCGAGCTTCAGTAGATGCTGAAAAATGCTGACTTAGGGGCGGGTTTTGCTTTCACCTTCTCCCTTTCCCAGCCCAGTTCCCGCAGCCCTGCAGGAACGGGCGCTGAGCGGTTCCCGCGTGCCTCGCTGTGGCCCCGGCCCTGCCCGCGCTGTGCCACAGCCCCGGGGTGACACCACAGGTGATGCTGTCACCAGCCGGACGTGGCCTCGTGGCCCCGTGGTGCTGATCTCAGCATCCTCGTGTGATGGTGGAACAGGGCAGAATTCCTGCCCAGCCCTCTGGCCTCCACTCCCTGCTTCCCGTTACCTGTCACACGGACATGGAGCAGCCCAGGATTAGTTTTTCCCCCCACCAGGCAGTTTATTCTCATGGTCACTCATAGGATGCACAATTTTTGAGGCCACCGTCACATTATGTCTGTGTTTTGCAGAAGAAAACCTGGCAAGAGGCCCCAGATGTGACTGGGGAGACCAGCTCGAGGTCTCACTGAGGATCTTTGGCTTTTTTAAACTGTAAATAAGCAGTTAAAAATTTTAATACTTAAAATAGGCAACTTCAACTTGTGATTTAAAGCTGCATGTTTAACTTCCCACCATTTCTTCCTGGTAGGGAAAAAATAATTAGTTTAGATTAATGGCTTTCAGCTGAAGGAGGGGAGATTTAGATGAGATGTTAGGAAAGAATTGTTCCCTGTGAGGGTGCTGAGGCCCTGGCACAGGTTTCCCAGAGCAGCTGTGGCTGCCCCGTCCCTGGAAGTGTCCAAGGCCAGGTTGGATGGGGCTTGGAGCAGCCTGGGATAGTGGGAGGTGTCCCTGCCCATGGCAGGGGGTGGGATTGGATGGGCTTTTAGGTCCTTCCCAACCCAAACCATTCTGTTATTCCATGATAATTACGGGGGAAAGAATTGCCTCTTGGTTTTCTTCTTGTACCTCACCTGTGCCATCTCTGGCCTGTGATGGGAGTTATCCCAAGCCCCTGCAGCACAAATAACATCAATGGCACAGTAAAGATGAGAAAATAGGAGTAGAAATGCAATTCCAGGGGTTCAGACTCCCCTGAGGACAGGAGGTGAAGGGGAGCACGACGGATCCCAGCAGGAACCGGATCCCCTGCCCTGTTTAAAACACCCCAGAGCAGAGCAAGGCAGGGGTTAATGGGGTTGTTCCGAGTGTTTCCTTACCGGGATGAGGACCACACACAAGCCATGACTGCCGACACCTTTGCAAAGAGCACCCTCCTCCCATCCCCAGCCTCTTCCCAGGCTCGGGAGCTCATCCTGCCTTTCCCAGCCGTGCTCCAGCGAGTCCGATCTGCACCACCGGGCTGGAGTCAGACTTCAGGATCTGCCACCTTTGCAGGAAGGTTTGTGTTTTGCTGCAGGGCTCCCCTGGAGCATCACTGTTGGGATATTTGGGATTCTCCGGGTGGGGAGGTGTGTGCTGCCTTATCCCACATGTCATCGAAAGGCTGGAGAGGAGCAAAACCCACAGGCTTTGTGCAGCTCCCCAGCACGGTGTGAGTTTTGTGTAATTGCCTCAGACTGGGAGGAAACTATCTGCAAGCCAGAAATCTTTCACTGAAGCAATTAGCAAAGCATTTTAAATAACAAATGCAGTTGGAATCTCAGGATCCATTTGTGGATGGGGCTGAGCGTGAGTTCGCTGAATAGGTCCTTTGTTTTCCAACACCTCTTTAGGTTTAGCCAATACTCTCTGGGAGCAAGTGCTGTTCCCTCCGTGCAGTGACAGTCATTAAAGTGCACTTTAAATCCAGGGAAAACAGCAGAGAGGATTTCGAGGTTGCTGCTCACAACCCCCCTGCTGTTGTTGTTATTTCCTGCTCTCCTTGAAGGGATCAGGTAACCCAGGCCAGGGCACTCTTCGGGCTGCCCTTCCTCGAGGGTGTTGCCTCAGGACAAAGGGTTCCCATTGATCCTGAGCTCCTTTCCTCAGGTACCCGATATATCCCGGCTGGAATGGAGCAGGGAGAGCCCCTGGGAATGCAGTGCCCCCGTAGCAGGAGCTGATGGGGTTAATTGATCCACAATCACTTCCCACCCTTTTCTCCTCTTTTCCTTCTTTTCCATCTCACTCCTGCCTCCTCCAGGATCGGGCTTTCCTCATTCACCCACACCCCGTGTCCTCCCTGTGTCGTTCTCCTCCATCCCTCCACTCATGCCCCCCCTCTCACCCGCAGGGGCGATGCCGGTGGTTGGGAATAGCCCGTGCTGACCACGCTGTGCTGGCCTGGCGCTGCCCACGCCCTGCCCACGCCCTCGGGAGAGCACGGAGCGGCCGAGGATGCCTGCGGAGGGACCCAGGACTCCTGTCTGGACATAAGAGGTGGCCGAGGGAGAGACATGTGGGGACAGCGCCCTCCCAGCTGGCACAATTCTCCCTGCACCGAGGCGAGCAGCGCTGACCATGGCCACAGCCTGGAGGCTCCTGACGTGGGCTGTCCTCCTCACCACGGCCCTGGGCACCTTCCCCGGATACACCTTCCAGTCACAAGGTAGGGATGGGGAGGGCAGCTGGATCCACCCACTGCTGCTGGGAGCAGCCCTAAAGCTGGCCAGGGAGGGACATTGTGCTGAGAGCAGGTGGAGACACCTCCAACTCTGCTCCTGCACTGCTCCTCCTGCTCCACCCCCGGTGTTTTCTGTCGGTCTCCAAGGAATGGATGTGTTTTGCTCTCAGGGATTGCATTCTGTGACTTTTAGCAGAATTCAGAGCAGCTGTGTCAGTGCCAGAGCAGAGCCAGGACAGGCTGAGAAGGGAAGGAGGTGTGGTGGCAACAGGGGATGGTCCCGTTCCAGCCGGGCAGAGCAGAGGTTTTGTCAGGAGGAGGGCTGTGTGTGTGCCCTGCAAGTGGCCCTTGGCGTGTGCAGGGGTGCAGGGCAGTGCTGGGGCACCCAAATCCTCTGCCCAGCTGAGCCTGGGCAGGTGGGAGCTGCTGGAGGAGCGGTTTTGGTTTGTCCACACATTTCTGTGGGACCCCAGGAGTGAGTGCTCGAACCTGCTGGGGCCGGGGCGCGTGGTACCCACCTTGTGAGTCTGTGGCTGAAGGACTCGTGTTTAAACACCCCCACACGCAAGGGACTGCGGGGAAAGGGGATGTGGGTCTCTTGGACACAGTTTTGTGCTGCTGTACATGATTTTATTCGAGGTTAGGAGAGAAGGGACTGCAAAGGGAGGTGGGCTGCCTTGAGCCCAGCCTAGAGTACAAAACAGCCCTCACAGATAACAGAGGGGAGTTAAACAGCTTAATGGTAATATTTTTATGATTATTTCTCAAGAAGCAGTGTGAACACTCCCATCAGGCTCCAGAGGTGAGAAGAGTGAGCTCTGAAGTAGGACATTTATCCATGAAAGGTGTTCAGATCTTGGCAGTGTTACTTACACAGCCTCAATCCTGACACCCCCCGTGTGCCCAGATCAGTCACGGCAGGGCCAAAGTCGGTGACATTCCGTGGCTGGGGAGTTGTGCAGGCTGTGGTGACAAGGGCTGTGAGTTGTGTTGAGAAGCAGAAGTGGGAAGAGGGACAGGAGCAGCCCAAGGCCCCTCGGTGTGCCGGGGCTGGGCGCAGCACAGGCAGCACCAGGAGAGGCAGCCGGGCCCGGCTGTGTGGGTTACACACACGGTTACCCAGGCAGATTGGAACCTGAAGGACACCCAGATCCTGGTGCTGTTCTCCAAGGGCTCTGGCAGTGTCTGGAGTGGCTGTTCTGCTCCCCGTGCCCGTCAGGTCCCACCTTGCTCCATGTGCAGCCCCGGGACCGCGCTGCCGGATCGGCCCCGTCCTGACCCACAGCACTCGGGCCCTCCCTCGGCACAGCCCCAGCTCTGCTGGGTGACACAGCTCCATCTAAACCCAAAATGAATGCCCCTGTGCTCCTCTAGGTGCTGAGCAGCTCTGGGGCTGAGTCCCAGCCTGTGATGTTGTGGGGACACAGTGCTGTGGGAGCACCACGCCAGGGACTGCAGCCCGTCCCCTCCCCAGTCCCAGGGGCCCCTCTTGCTGTCAGAGCACTTTTTTAGGTGCTGGCCTCAGGCTGCTGATGTTACCCAACACTTCAGCAGGCTGCTGAGACAGTCAGCTCCTAATCCTCACAACACCCTTTTGAGAGGGCGAGACTCTGTTATCTCCTCGGAGCAGTTGGAGAATAAAGGGCAGTGTTCCCACCAAGCCCCTGATCTCAGTGCCAGGCTCCACTCAGCACTGGGGCAGAATTCACGTGCCCCACGTGCACGACTCCGGATCAGTGGGTTTGTTTCATGCAGGAGAAAGATTAGGATATCAGCCCTAAGCCCTAATTATCGTTGTGAGGAGCAGCAGCCTGGCACTGAAGGGCTCTGCAGGGCAGCAGAGATGGAAGGAGGCTCAGAGGTAACGTGTGCACTCGGGGTGAAGTTTGTAACAGCTCAGGGAACAGCTGAAATCATTGGAAAAACTTGCCAGAGAAGCTGTGTCCCATCTCTGGAAGTGTCCAAGGCCAGGTTGGACGGGGCTTGGAGCAACCTGGGATAGTGGGAAGTGTCCCTGTCCCTGGCAGGGGATGGAAGGGGATGGGTTTTAAGGTCCCTTCCAGCCCAAACCATTCCAGGGTTGTGGGAGTTGACCAAGGATTCAGCACACGCTCACAAGAGCTGAATGGGTTTTGATCAAAAGGGAATTCCTGCCAGGACCTCAGTCTGTGGTGATAGATTAGACATTCCCATTTTATAGAACATTAGGCGGGGACAATCCTACAGTTCCTGGCCCCCATGTCAACAACAGGCTTCTGGAGGATGCAGTGAGGCTGCCACAACACCAGGGCAGCCTGGAGCTGTGGGATCCCAGAGCATCTTGCACAGCCATCCCTTAGGAATCGTGCCTGGGCTGCAGCTGAGGCTCCCCTTCGGTGACAGGACCAAAGCAAACATCTGCTCCCTTTCCATGCTTGAAGTAACTCAGGAGAGAGGAACAAAATCCTCCCTCCTCCACTTCCACCTTCCCTCTGCCCTTTTTGTTCAGCTTCCCCTCTGCCCCTCTGTGCCCTTTCCCTTCCTCTGCCATCCCTGCTCCATTCCCACCAGAAATGGGGCAGTGAGGCGCCTCTCCCCACACCCCACCCCTCCTCCTTCCCAGCTTTCTCCCGTGCTCTCTCCTCGTGGTCCTGCAGGGCTGCCCAGTGTCCTGCCCAGCCATGGGTAGGTTTTCCTGGAGAAAGGCTTTTTATAGCATCCCTTCCAGAGCCGTGTGACAGGGCTCTGGAAACACCACTGCTTATCTCCAGTGCAGACCCTTCTGCTCCAGAGGGTGCAGCCCAGCTCGGGCCAGGATCTATTCCTAGAGTGGGAAGTGGCTGAGGGGCAGAGGGCACAGGATGGAAGGGCCAAAAGGCACTCGGACTGTGGACTGTAAAATGGGGAGCATGAGCAAGTCAGGGGTGAGGAAATGAGGGAATTGGGGAAGGTGGGTGATGTGGGGTGGAGTACACGGGGTTAGGAAGGGAGGGGTCTGAATCTCTTAGAGCCTGAACTCATCTTTTACATTTTTGGAGCAGAGGAAGGAGGCAGCTGTGACACTGAACAAGGACAGGGACTTCTGTTCTGTGTTGAAATTCTCCCTTCAGTGTCAACATGGCACGTGACTGTCATACATGTAACCTAATGTTAGATTTAGATGAGATGTTAGGGAGGAATTCCTCTCTGTGAGGGTGGGGAGGCCCTGGCACAGGGTGCCCAGAGCAGCCGTGGCTGCCCCATCCCTGGAAGTGTCCAAGGCCAGGTTGGACGGGGCTTGGAGCACCCTGGGATTTTGGGAGGTGTCCCTGCCCACGGCAGGGGTGGGACTGGATCAGCTTTAAGGTCCCTTCCAACCCAAACCCAAATCATTCCATGATTCCTTTCTATGATTATTTTTTCCATTCCCCCTCTAAAGCATCACTTCCCAAAAGGTTCATGTGATGCAGGACACTGCTCTTGGGCTCTTCCTGTGCCTCGGGGTCCAGAGTGACATCCCTGAGAAGATGCAGTGTCCAGCCCTACAACACAGCCAGGTTCTCACACACAGCCTCACCCTCAGGCTCTGGACACGTTTTTCCTCCTTCAGGTCAGGATCAGAGGCTCCAGCCCTGGGTCCCAGGTCCTTTGTGGCCACAGCAAGCACAAACCTCCTTCTGATTCACTGTTTTTCAAGCCCACATGGATTGCAAAGAGGGAAAAAGGAAAACAAGACACTTCCGAGAGCAAATTTTTCCAAGCCTGAAGTCATCCCTTAAGTGCAAAAAGTCACCCCTGTTTGCCCGGCCCCATCATAGGGAGGTGCTGGGATGCAGGAAAAGCTGGAGCACAGGAAGTTAAAACACTTAATAATTAATTCTGGCTTGCCAAGGCAAGGCAAAGGTGCCAGAAGTCCTTGTGGTGGTCGGGAAGGATGGGAGCTGACCCCTAAACCCCCTAATGGGAAGGACTGTCCCATTCCTGGTGGCCAAGGAAACCACTCTGTCAGACTCCCACACTGGAGAACACGCCAGAGGAAAAGGAGCCTTTCCAGTGCTGCCCTGTGGTAAGAGGGTGATTGGGAGTCCAAGTTTCTGGTGGCTGGGAAGGCTTTGAAGGTGGGGGCTGTGGAGCCAGGAGAAATTCAGCCACCCTGGAACAGCCGGGCCCCTCCTGTTGCTTAGGGAACAGCCACAAATAGGGTGTAGAAAGCACGGTGAGACTCTCCCAGAGGGAAGAGAGGGCAAACCCTCTCCCATGAGAGCTCAGGAGGTTCAGGAGAACACTCTGTGGGGAGGAGCTGTCCTGTCCAGCACACCGTATTTCACATCTCCCGCCGAAGCCCCTGGGGCCGTCAGACACAGCCAGATCTCCCCTCAGATCCAATCTGGCAGGCCCTGGCACGTTTTCCTTGGAACAGTGGGGATTTCTGTCGCGGTTGCAGAGTGCCAGTTGGTTTGACAGCCACAAGTGCTGTCACAGCACAGCCTGGGTGGCACGAGAGTGGCTCAGAGCTCGAGTGCCCCAAGAGGAGGTGCTAAGCCAGGCTGATGGGACAAAGAGCACCCAGCAGCGAGCTGGGGAGGCAGGATAGTGTCACAGACAGAGACCTGGCTGGGAAATCGGCACGTCTGACTTCTTTTCTTGCTGCCTTTTCAGCACAGCTGGGGAATTCTGGTTGCCCTCTCTCTTATTTTGACACACAGGTTGGCCTTCCAAGGACAGGGGCTTTGCGCCCCCTGCTCTGAGGCAGCTGTGACTGGGGAGGATGGTGTGGTGCTGTTACTGTGGTTTATCAGAGCCAGCAGGTCTGTGTGGCAGCTGGAGATGTTCTGAGGAACCCACAGACTTCTCCTGAGTCACCCCACGGCTCCTTCTGGAGGGACCTTATTGCTGGGTGTGTTACTGGCAGGATCCAGGTTAAAACAATCTTCCCACCCACAGAGCCTGACTCTGCAAAACCTGGAGTCCCTCTGCCCACTGGAGGTGGAGGGATGGGGGATAGTCCAGGTCCAGAGCCAGAATTTGTGTGTCCTGAAGGGCCCCTTGGGCCAGGCTGTTTCTCTCCATCACCTGCAGAGGAAAAAAATGGCATTCCCTAGGCCCAAGGCCTGCTGCTATCCCAAGGCTCTGGGATCTTGGGAATATCCCAAGGATCCTGCAGGCTGGACAGAGCAGACCCTGTGTGGCAGGACCCTGTCCCTCCAGCTGCACTGGCTGTGTCTGTGCCGGGGCACAGCCGGCTCCGTGCCGGCATCGCTGGGTGTCTGACTCTCTCTGCAGGACGTCTTTCCAAAGCGTGTCACTCCAATGTGTGTCACTCCAGTGCGTGTCTTTCCCTCCCCAGAGGAATTCCTCTCCAGCCTGGATCACTATGAAATCGCCTTCCCCATCCAAGTGGACCAGAACGGGGACTTCCTCACCTTTGACGTGCGCAGGCAGCTGAAGCCGCGGCCCCGGCGCTCCCTGGCCTACGAGCCCTCGGAGCAGCAGGTTTTCTACAAAGTCTCTGCCCACCGCACCCAGTTCCTCCTCAACCTGACCCTGCACTCCAACCTGCTGGCCGAGCACTTCACCGTGGAGTACTGGAAGCGAGATGGCATGGACTGGCAGCACGACTTCCACGAGGATTGTCACTACGCCGGCCACCTGCAGGACCGGTACCTCAGCTCCAAGGTGGCCATCAGCAACTGCAACGGGCTGGTGAGTCTGGGTTTGGCCAGCCAGGGGCAGTGCCAACAGCTGGAGCTGCCCCTCTGAGCCTCCAGCATGGGGTGGGAAAGGCTTGGGATTGGTGTGAAGCGGGAATATTCCACGCCGGCCTCACAAGGCAGCCACATCCCCCGTCCCATCTGCAGGGGTTCCTGGTCCGTGTCTCACTCCTAGTCCAGCTTCTGCCAAAGCCAGTGGGCATTTTTCCATTGGTTTTAATTGGAATGGGGTAATCCAGACCTGGCTCTCCCAGAGCTCTTCCAACAGCAACAGCAAAAAATGTTTTGCGTGTGCTGGTGAGGAAGAAGTGCAGGAGGGCAGGAATTTTACAGCGCCGCTGGAATGTCAGAAGTGCATCCAGATCCTTACAACTGCAGAGCCATTCCTCGGGTTCCCAGTTACTGCTGTCTATGTTTCAGGAGCTAAAAAATGTCACTTCTGAGGGAAAACCTGAAATAATCAATTTTTCAATATGAAAAAGAGAACATTAAGACAGGTCAAGATGGAATTTCCTCAAAACCAGCAAGGCTGCTGGAAGGAGGCTGGGAATGGTTGATTTTCCAAGTCCTAACAGCTCAAACTAAACATCATGGTCTTAAATACCAGCAAGAAATCTTAATGCTGGACATCAGTGGTAAGAACAGCTGAGCTCTGGACTAGATTGCTTGGAGAGAGAGAGAGATCTTTGGAGATCTTTAAGAACAGGCCAGACAAACGCCTCTCAAAAATCCTCCAGGTATGTTTCATTAGCTCTTCCAACACTGGGAATAGACTAAGGACTTCCATCCCTATTTTTCTGTGCTTTTCTGATATTTCTGGCTCACAAAGCACATTTCATGACCTGCCAGATGGAGGGATGGAGCAAACATACCCCGTGAGTGAATCCCAAGGCTGATGGCTCCCTTGGAGGGGTAACATGTAGAAAAAGGCTCTCTAGGCCAGATTCACATTTATGCTCCCGCCCCACCTCTTAGCAGTGTTCTGGCAGCGTGGAAGAGCTTCCAAATGGGAATGAATTCACGTTTGATTTATTGCTAAATTACCCTGCCAGAACAGTGCTGTGGGTTATTAACAGAAATGAGAATCTGACTCATTATATCATAAGGTCTAATGTTTCCAGCTCACAGCCAAAACTCAGAGCTGCACAAACTCCTGGTTCCCGAGTCAGGCCTTTGTTTAGACATGGGAACTCTGCTCAAGTCCCAGACAATTTACTGGTGTTCACCAAGGGTGAGCTGGATGCTGCTGGCTCTGGAGGGACCTGGCATCCCTCTGCCTTCCCACTCCACAGGGCAGCAAGTCCGGGGCAAGCACTGGCCCAGCAGCACTTTGAGCTGGGATAATTCACTCCACAGGCTGTGTTCAGCTCTGGAGAGGTACCAAGGGCTGTCTGGAGGAAAATGCAGCCAGGCACAGAGAGGGACGGAGGGTCATCCAGCAACCTCTCCTTTTCCTGAACTCTGTCCTGCTGCCCTCGAGGGTTATGGACACAGCAAGGCTGGGGGAGGAGGGCTTCTGGGTCAGTGAGGACAAGGGGGTCAGGAATTTGGACTAGAGGAGTCTGGAATCTTTTTAACTGGAGAGTGGGGGCTATCCTTGCCATGGGAGATGTTTTGCAGCACTCTGGTGGATCGGTAACAGCTGATCTGCTCGTGCATCCCTCATCCCCAGCAGGCTCCACTCCAAGAGGGAATCATCTGCTTTGGAGGGGAGAGGTAGGGGCAGAAGGGGGTCCCCAGGTGCAGGGGGACTGCTCTGGTTTGGAACACCCCTGACACAACTCTCACCTTGCAGCACAGCAGCTTGGGATGCCAATATCTGGGCATGCTCCCACTGACTCCCATTCCCAGTATCTGAGCACGCTCCCACTGACTCCAGTTCCCAATATCTGAGCACGCTCCCACTGACTCCCATTCCCAATATCTGGGCACGCTCCCACTGACTCCAGTTCCCAGCCAAAGGCACCAGCACCCTGGCCTGAGGGCAGATGGACAGCATGGATCACCCCACACATCTCCCGTGCCCTGCTGGACTTCAGGCTCAGACAGGGAAAAGTCACCCAGTTCCCAGAATCATGGAATCACAGAATATCCTGAGTTGGAAGTGACCCACAAGGACCATCAAAGTCCAGCTCCTGGTTCTGAACAGGACAGCCCCAATCCCACCATGTGGCCTTTGTTGGAAGCAAAGGGCAACGTGGTCCATTTTCCAAAACATTCCAAGTTTGAGCTGCCAGAGGGGCCAAGCAACTGGAAGCCTCCAGGGAGCAGCCCAGGCAGCTTTGCCTCAGCCTGGCCAGGAGCTGAATCCGATGGGCAGCATGAGATCCCAGGGACCCACGTCCTACCATCCAAAAATCACAGTGAGGAGAAAGCAATGAGGAGAAAAATGCCATTCTTTAGGCCCTTGTGCAAGACGAACAGCTGAAAGGCCAGGTCTTCAACCCCATGTCATCAGAGAATCCCAGAATGGTTTGGGTTGGAATGAACCTTAAATTCCAACCAATTCCACCCCGTGCCATGGGCAGGGACACCTTCCACTACCCCAGGTTGCTCTGAGCCCTGTCCAACTCGGCCTTGGTCATTTCCAGGGCAGTTTTCACCTGGAAAGCCCCCCCGAGTGCGGGATGAACACAAGCTGTGGGAATGGCCAGATGTTCCTGCTGGACACGGCTCCTGCAGGAGCTGGGAGAGCCGAGCCCAGGCCGTGGCTGTGCTCTCCTCCCGTGTGTCGTAAGCTGACAGCACAAACCCTCCTCGCTCTGCAGCTGACCCGGGTGAATCACAGGCAGGATGTCCAGTTCAGCTCCCCCACAAACCACAGGGATCTCTCCAAGGGCTTCTCCCCGCCCCCTTTACCAGCCCCGTGTCCCGTCCAGCGCCCGGCCCTCGGAGCTCAGTCCTTGGGGTCAGCGATGGGACAATTTTCAGCCTCCTGTGACACCCAAGCCTCACTGCTGGGAGGTGCCGGGCAGGCAGTGGAGCCTCCGCAGAGGTCTGAGTAAGAACATCCCTTTTCCAGCGGGTTTCGGGCAGGACGTGCCCTCCCCTCCTGGTGCTGTGCCCCGGGCCGGGGGTGACCTCGTTCCGCCGTCCCACGGAGCCGGCAGCCAGCTGGCTTCCCCCGCCGGCACTCGGCTTTCCGCCGGAGCCCTGGCCAGGGTAACCTCACAGTACCTCGCTTGTGTTTGAAAAGGTGGAGCTGAGCCAAGAGCAGCAGAGCCTGGGGCAGGAGGAAATCCCCCGGCACTCTGGGGACCGGGGTCCGCCGCGCACACACTGCCCCGATTGAGCTCCCGGGGCGGGCAGGGACGCGGGGACAGCCCCGGCAGGGAGGGAGTGTCCACCCGCAGCGGCTCTGCCCACCCGCAGCCGGCACTGAAGCTGTTACAGGTGGGACCTTCCGTGCAGGGGCCTGGAGATGTTTTATAGGGACCGATTTCCCGGTCAGAGCGGGGCTTTTGTGCCCTGGGCACAGAGGGAGCTGGGAAAGTGCTGTCCCACCCAAAGGACACCCAGCAGGGCAGGGGGGTCTCTGCACCCAGAGCTGGTTGCACGCAGGCAATGGGATGGCAGCCAGGACTTTTGACTCTTGGACTTTTGGGATTGTGCTCAAGCCATGTCAGGCACATCTCTGTGCCTCGGTTGCTTGCTGGTAAAGTTCAGCCGATGGCACAACACATTCCTTGGGTTGATTCCGCGCCAGGAGCTCAGGTTGGGCTCCCAGAAACTTTTCAGTCCCACCCTCAGACCTTTCAGGTAGAGGGAAAGTTGCTCTGGGGGTGGGACCAGCTGCAGAGGGGGGATCTTGCAAGTCCCTGGCGGATTTCACTGCTCATCCCACTGGGTCTGTCTCACAAGTGAGTCCACTCACAGAGAGAAAACTCTGGGCTCACAGCTGAGATTCTGTCAGTCAAACAACAAAAGAATAAAACAAATAAGGGAGCAAACCCGAGATTGTCTGAGTGAAGTGGCCAACCCGAGTTGTACGAGGAGGGATCCCCCATTCCAGGTTTCAGAGCAGGATTGTGGCTCTGCTGGTTGCCTCCCTGCTTAACCAGACTTCAGATTTTAAAGATTTGGTGTGTTTCTCAAAGCCTCTGAGTATTTCCACCTCTCTGCAGCCCTGTGCCCAAGCTCCCAGCTGGTGGCCATGGCCCTGAGCTGCTTTGGAAGGTTCTTTGGGAAGGTTGAGAAGGACGGGAGGCAGATCCCAGAGCTTTGTGCTGCTCTTTGAATGTGTGGCATTTAGGATCCCACAGGCAGCTCTCACTGAGACTGAGTGGGTGGAATAGGAAACAACTCATTCATAACTTAGCGAGGAAAGACTGTGATTTCCAGAGGACTTTAGTGAACACAGATGTCCCAAGGCATCCACGACCATCTGGCTGGGTTTTCTGTGCTCTGCAGGGTCACAGAGTTCAGTGTTGGTGCAGGATTCCTCCGCATCCTCCGAAGCTTTTGTCAGTCCCCAGAAATTCAGTGGTTAACCGGCAGAAAGCTCGCGATGAGAAGCCACCAGGATGTCCCCCAGTTCTCCCTGCACCTCTTTTACCCCCTCTCTTCCCTCCTGCAGCACGGGGTGATCGTGGCGGATGAGGAGGAATATTTCATCGAGCCTCTGAGCCCCGGGGCCAACGTGAGCACGGGGGGCGAGGGCAAGGGCAGCCCCCACGTCGTGTACAAGCGCTCGTCCCTCCAGTACCCCCACATGGATGCAGCCTGCGGAGTGCTGGGTATGTGCCCCCGTCTCCTCCTCCTCAGTCCGTCCCAAAACAGGCTGGGGAAGTCCCAGCAGGCCAGGCCCACCCAGCTCCACGTGGCGAAGAACCAAAATTTATCTCCTGCATTTAAGGTTTTGCTGTGTTTGGTTTCACCCATGTTGAGCATTTCTGGTGGCCTGGTCTTTGGAAGGCTCTCGCCCTCTCCTCTGCGCAGCAGGGCTTTTAAATTTGTAAATAGAGCATGGAACAGAAGAGGAAAAAACACCTCTTATTT
This sequence comes from Atrichornis clamosus, assembly GCA_013400975.1. Taxonomy (NCBI): domain Eukaryota; kingdom Metazoa; phylum Chordata; class Aves; order Passeriformes; family Menuridae; genus Atrichornis; species Atrichornis clamosus. Next base: position 117,356 of record WBMZ01013873.1, read on the forward strand.
TTCTTCACAAGAATCCTCCTAGATTTGGCCAATTTACAGAGTGTTGGGAAATCACAGCTCATGCGTGCTCAGCACAGGCTTGGCTTTGGGTTTGGGCACTGCAGGTCATGTCCACGCTGAGATAACTCTGCTGCTGCTGGGGACCAGGTGGAAAGAAGCCTTGGAGGGTGGGATGTGGGGCCTGCTCAGTCCCAGGGGGCTCTGGGGGGTGTTTGTGGAGAATGGCGACTGCCCTTCTCTCCCACTTCTACACCTACAGCCCCTTGGCTTCCAAAAGGACTCACAAAGGTCTGCCCTGGCCCCTCTCCTGTGCCCTTCTCATCCTTGCCCTTCTCACCAGTCTGTCCCAGAGTCTGGCTGAAATCCCTGGCCCTTGTGAACAGGCCGAGTTCCTCCATCTACCCAAAATGCTGCAGGGACACAGGATGCCACTCCCTCAGCTTACAGAGGCTCCGTGAGGATGAGAGGAGATTCCTTTTCTGGACCAGTTTGTGAATGCAGGGCAGAGCTGGCCCTGGCTGCTCCGGTGGGTTTGTCACTTCAGGATGTTCACTCACTGCCCCAGCAGTGACACTTGACCAGAGGAGGAGTCACTGCTGGGAGGGCTGGAGCCTCTGGAGACACCAGGGCAGTGTCACCCTGCTCTGAGCAGGCTCTGAGTGTCCCCAAGCCCCCCAGAATCTCTGGAGACACCCCATGCTTCCCTGGCCTGCTCCCCATCCAGCTCCCAAAGCCACTGGATGAAGCTCCAGCAGACCCCCCTTCTGCTGACTCTTTGCCACATTCCTCAGCTTCCAGAAAAAAAATTTAGCCTGCTCCTAATTGCTTCTTGGAAAGCAAAGATGTGCAGTGGAAGCCACAGGCCAAACAGAGTTTAGAACAATCACAGTGCAACTGGCCCCAGCCAAGCCACCCCATCCCCTCACCCTGTCCTGAGCTGCCCAGCACTCCTGGTCCCTGAACACCCCCACGGGCTCCCTGGGATCAGCTGGAGGAGCTGGAGCTGCTGGGTTGTGGGGCTCCCTGTGATCTGCCCATTTTCCCAGCCTTGCTGGATGTTTGATGATCCAGTGTCAGACAGAGGAAGGGGATCCAGCTGGCTCTCCTGGCAGGGCAGGAGGGTGGCTGTGGTCTCCCAGTCAGCTCTCCTGCCCTGTGGTGGACTCCAGGCCAGGGATTTGGAGCTGATGGCCCTGCTGGGGATATCCCTGGGCTCGGGCCAGCAGCACTTGAAGCAAAACCCTACAAACCTGATGTGGCAGTGGAGGCTGCAGCCCTTTCTGTGGTGGAAAAGCCAAATCCTAAATCCAGGTCCTGGCAGGAAGAGGAAAGAGGAAACAATCTGCAAGGGCTTTATTTTCAGGTTATGTCTGTGTAGTCCCTAAGTGCACCCTGGGGCAGAGGTGAGGGCAGGGCTGTGCACCCTGGAGGTGTTTGGGGCTGTGCTGGGATGGGCACACCTGGGCAGGAGGAGCCAGGACGAGCCAGGGGGGCAGGTGAGATGCCAGTGGGGCTGGCAGGAGCACTGGGGGGGCATCTGCCGGGCCCACACGTGGTGCACCAAGAGCCCCACGATGGCCTTTCCTTCCCCCAAGCCCAGCCCGCCCCGCACACCCCTCACCCCCGTGAGCTGTGAGCTGCTGCTCCGGGGCAACAGAACCTTCTCTTCCCCTGCTCAGATGAGAAGCCCTGGAAGGGGAGGCACTGGTGGCTGAGGACCCTGAAGCCCTCCCCTCTGAAGCCATCGGGCAACCACAGCCAGCGGGGCCAGCTGCCCCTGAAGAGGTCGGTGAGCACCGAGCGCTACGTGGAGACCCTGGTGGTGGCTGACAAGATGATGGTGGGGTACCACGGCCGCAGGGACATCGAGCAGTACATCCTGGCCATCATGAATATTGTAAGTGTTATAACCACACCAGGAGCCTTGCGGGGGGCTCAGGGGTGGTTCCTGTGCATCACCCCAGGGCTGGGAAAGGGAAGCAGGGGCTTTTCCTGCAAAGAGGAGGGACGGGAACACTGGGGGAATCAGACCTGTTCCAGGACGGTAGTGGCTTCTCCCCATGCTCAGAGCAAGGCTTTTGGGTCAAAAATCCTGACACGCTGCTGCTGCTCCTGAGCTGTGGGACCCGGGAACTCCCTGTTGTAAAGCAGAGGCACCGGAGGAGAGGTAAACTGTCCTGTCCGACCGTGCTGCAGCCAGATCTGGGCCGGGAGAACAAAGGCCCTTCTTTGAACACCATCTCTCATCTCAAATTAGCATTGCAAATCGGGCCAGCCAAGCTGAGGAACACATGGGAAAGCATAAGGACAGGGAGCTCTCACGCCTGGGGGCTGAGCAGCGTGAGGGGTCGGCAGAAATTGCCCCGGTCTTGCCTGTGGCTCTGAGTTTGGGTCATTGCTGGCGGCAGGGTACCAGGCTGGATGCATTAGCAGCCTGAATTGGCCGCGCTGAGTCCTCCTGTGAGGTGAGATGCGCTTGGAAGTTATCCATCAATCCGCTGAAAGCCCCTCTGTGATGGCTCTTTGTCCCGTCCTCCGCAGGATCTCCTTTCATGGCTCGCTCTGTTTGCATTTCTAAAGCCGACGCCAGATTTTGGAACAATACCGTTCCTGAGTGTTTCATCTGCTCCGAGACACCCACCGTGTGGCGGCAGATTTCTGAGGGATGCTGTGTCCTCCCCGCGGCAGAGCCTCATCCCCGGGAGCTGCACAGAATGCCAGGAGTGGGGGCTTCTCCACCTGGGCTCCGGGCGAGGAGCAGCTGCTGCGGGATTTTGGCTCCACTGCTGAGCCTCCCCAGGAGGAGGCACCGAGCTCTGAACGGGGCTTAGGAGATTTTGCAACCCAAGTGGTGGCGTGGAGCCCCGTACTCATCCCTGCTTTCCAAAAATGTTGTGTTCAGACCCCAGCCCAGGCTGAGGACGCAGCCCCGACTCCCTGCCCAGCCCACCACAGCTCACCCGGCCAGAGAGCTCATTTTTAAGACTCCTCTTTTCTTGTTTCTTGGAGGTCAGGTTGCCAAACTTTTCCAGGACTCGAGTCTGGGCAATATTGTCAATATCCTGGTGACCCGGCTGATTCTCCTCACCGAGGATCAGGTAAGCTGGGCTTTGCTGGGCCGCTCCTGCCGTGTGACTGCACTTCCTTTGCAGGGCTGAGTGTTCCCCCGGGATGTCACTCCCAGGAATTCCCCCCAGGGCAGTCTGCTGGCTGCTCCACATCCTCCCAATGGCACCTGGGGACTGGGTTCAGGCCACGGGCTGAGGAGACCCCTCAGCTGGATTCTGATTTTTTCTATGATAAGGTGACTTGATGAAGGTTTAAGTAGCTGTAGTCCTCTTAAAGTCCCAATTTTCTTGCTTTTCCATGGCCTCCACGGGGAAGTGGGGTCTGGAAGTGGACTGGTGTCAGTGCTCTGCTGGCCTGGAGTTATCGGTGCCTCCCTATCAGAGCTTTCCTGGGAACACACTCTCCTATCGCTTCCATCCCAGCCCACACTGGAGATCAACCACCACGCCGGGAAATCCCTGGACAGCTTCTGCAAGTGGCAGAAATCCATCGTGAACAGGAACGGCAACGGGAACGCCATCCCTGAGAACGGCATAGCCAACCACGACACCGCAGTGCTCATCACCAGGTAAGGCTCTGTCCCCTCGGGGGGTGGCAGCTGTCCTCTGCCCCAGTGGCCCATCCGAGGCTTTCTGTCCCTCAGTCGGTGCAGGTTATTGCAGTGCAGATGGTTATCACCCTCCACTCCAGTCTGTTATCACCCTCCACTTCCGTTTATCACCCTCCAGCTCAGTTACCAGCTTCCAGTCTTCCCCCTGGTCTTTGAGGAGCTCAGTTGGCAGCCACGGGGCATTTCTGCACCAAAAGGCAATGGCCACAGCGATGTTGGGAGCCCATGGAGTCCTGGAGCCTCCTGCTGAAATGGAGAGTCCCGTCTGCCTCTGCTCTGAGAGGGGAAGAGGATTCCAGCGGGATCTGAGCATCCTGGCAGTGACTGGCTGCAGCCAGTCCAGGATTGGGCTCAGCTCGTTTTAGGTGCCTGCATGTCGGGCACCTGATCCATCTCTCCCTGATGGACACCCCTCAGGACTCGTGCCCTGAGGTCTCCCTGTGCTCCTGTCACAGAAGGAGAGGCCAGCAGAGGAGCCTGGAGGCTGGATCAGACCTCCAGAGCTGCGGGAAGGGCTCTGAGCAGGGCAAATAACCCCCGTCAGAATGGATGGAGCAGCACAGGGTGTGGGAGGCACAGCTGGAAGGATGGAGGGATGGATGGATGGACGGATGGCCAGAAGGAAGGCTCAGAGAGGATGACAGGGACAGTGGAAGTAATGACAGAGTGGCTGGAAGGCCACAGGATGCTGGACGGAGAGCTGGAAGGATGGAGGGGACAGGGAGTGCTGAGCTCTGGGAAGTGCTGCTTGCAGTGCCCAGGACTGTCCCTCCAGTGCCCACAAATCCCTGCTTGGGCAGAGGGGAAACACCCTGGGGAGAGGCCAAACCCAGCGTTCGTTTGTGCCTTTTCCCCACCCTTTCTTGTGGAGTGGAAGAAAGTCAGGAAGTGAAAGTGCTGGAGATGGGAGCCCCCAAGTGGGACCCGGTTCCTTTGTCCGTGTGCTGCTGTCCTGCTCCAGTCCCTGGTGGCAGCAGGAGCCTGGAACCTCCCTCTGGGGACCTCATGAGATGAGAGCCCACAAGCACGAGCAGAGGAGCCACAAAAGGCCCCTGAGCCCCAGATCTTCCCCCTCCCGGGGCTGCACCTTTTCCCTTCCCTCCCACCACACGCGTGGGATGCAAATGCCGGCTCCGAGTTCTTCATCCTCCCACCAGATGTTTGAGCCAACCCGGAGCCGCTCGCCGGGCTTGGACAGCACTCGGCCCATCCGGCCCCGGCTCTCATAAATTCCCTGTCTCCCGATAACATCTTGCTGAGCTCCGGGCTTTTTTCTCTTGCGGGGACGTGTCAAAGCGGAGCCTCCGGCGGCTTTGACGGCGCTCGCTCAAAACAAAGCAACAAATGTTTTTCACTCGCTCGGTTTCCTGCCGGGAGTGAGAGGTTTGGACACTTCCAGGGAGTGCCAGGGGCCGAAGGGACAGGAGCCATCACCGGGGATGTGTTGCACTTAACCCATCGTGTGCTCTCACTCCCCACCTTCATCCCCTTGGGGTCACCGGGGTGAGCAGTGCCGGAGAGTCCTGCCCACCCCGGCTGTCCCCAGACCCACACTGGGGTCATAATTCTGGGTCCTGCCCACCCCGGGTGTCCCCAAACCCACACTAGGGTCATAATTCTGGGTCCTGCCCACCCCGGGTGTCCCCAAACCCACACTGGGGTCATAATTCTGGGTCCTGCCCACCCCGGGTGTCCCCAAACCCACACTGGGGTTACAATCCTCAGTCTTGCCCTCCCCGTGGGTGTCCCCAAACCCACACTGGGGTTACAATCCTCAGTCTTGCCCTCCCCGTGGGTGTCCCCAAACCCACACTGGGGTTACAATCCTCGGTCCTGCCCACCCTCTGAGTGTCCCCAAACATCCTCGGTGCCACCCCAGCCTGGCTCTGTGGTGGCCCAGCCCAGCTGCCACTGGTCCCCCTGCCTGCCCCCACCCTACACAGATCTCAGTCTGGCCCCTGTCAGCCCAGGTTTTGCAAACCCCAAATGTTTAGCAAGTCTCTTTTTCTAGAGAGGGTGTTTGAACAGAGGCAGGGAGTGCCTGTGCTTTATCTCTGCAAGGAAATGATAATTTTCACCCTCTAAGCCAAACTGGTCTCTTTTGGAGCTGCCACCACTTCCCATTGTGAGGGTGCTGCCTTTCCACTTGGAGGAGATTTTTGCTCTCCTTGTTTTAGCTTTTCCTTGTAGGCAGCTGACGATGTGCAAACACTCAATTCCTTGATGCAATAGCTGGAAGTCCAGGCCAGGAACAGAGGGAAGAGTCACCTTGAATCAACCCATGTTGAACTTGTTTGGAAAATTCTCAGTAAAGAACTGAACTGAAAAAAACCCCAAATATAAAAAAATCACTTCAGCGTTTTCACAAAACCACAGTGGGTTTTGAAATGGAACATGTTTTCAAACTGAAATGTTTTCCTTTTTTTTTAACTATTATTTTTTAAAATCAGACTTGCACATGCCCCATCCCTGTAAGGGTCCAAGGCCAGGTTGGACGGGGTTTGGAACAACCTGGGACAGTGGAAGGTGTCCCTGCCCATGGCAGGGATGGAACTGGATGAGCTTTAAGGTCCTTTCCAACCCAAGCCATCCTGGGATTCTGTGTTTCTATGTTTGATTGATGTGATTTGCTGCAAGAGACCTGAGCTGACAGACCAGAGGCTGGCCCTGTCCTCTTCCCCGCCGTGCTGCTGGGGCAGATCCCTGTTCCTGGGAGTCCTTGTGAGCAGAGCTGCACCTCCCACCCAAACCCAGAGAGCTCCAAGTCTGGAATAGCGTTGTCCCTGCTGATTTACAGGATCATTAAGGTTGGAAAAGGCCTTTGACATCATCAAGTCCCACCTTTGACTGAATCCCCCATGCCCACTAAGCCATGCCATGAAGGGCCACTTCTGCTCAGTTTTTTGACACTTCCAGGGCTGGTGACCCCCCGACTGCCCTGGGCAGCCTGTGCCACTGCCTGATAACCTTTTCTGTGAAGAAACATTCCCAATATCCAATCTAAACCTCCCCTGGCACAGTTTGAGGCCGTTCCCTCTCATCCTGTCCCTGATCTCTGCGAGCAGAGCCCAACCCCCCCCGGCTGCCCCCTCCTGTCAGGGGCTTGTGCAGAGCCAGAAGGGCCCCCCTGAGCCTCCTTTGCTCCAGGCTGAGCCCCTTTCCCAGCTCCCTCAGCTGCTCCTGCTGCTCCAGCCCCTTCCCAGCTCCATTCCCATCTCTGGTCACCCTTTACTCCCACATTCCATCAGAACCAAACCTCCGGCCTGGCTCAGCTCTGCCCCAGAGTGAAAGGACAGGAAACGTCATTAAAAGCCCTCAGTGAGTCTCAGCCTGGGGAAACAGGCTGTGGTGCAACACAGACCAGAGGTGTCCTGCCTGTCACCATTGGTGCTTTCCATCCCAGAGGTGCTCCATGAGCCCCACGGAGAAGTGTTTTGGATGTGAGCACAGCAGTAAAACCACAGCCACCAAAGTCAGAGGCGCCCTTAACGCTGCCTCCTCTCCTCTGCAGGTACGACATCTGCATCTACAAGAACAAGCCCTGTGGCACCCTGGGTGAGTGGAGCTTGGACACCCCCCCAGCAGCTCTCACCAGCACACAGAACTTTGGGACTGTGGCCAGGGTGGGCTGTGCCACCCCCTTCCCCGGCGAAGGTGAAGCTCCTGCCGGGGCACCAGCACCAGCCAGCAGCAGAGCAGTGGTTTCCAGCCTGTTCAGCCTCTCCTTAGTGCTGTAAACACTAAAAGCAGCAGCCCCGAGGACGGATGGGCTCTGGAACACTTCTCTGCTCCATCCCTGGGCCGGCTCCAGCCCCGTGATTAAGAACCACTCGCATCTAGGGCTGGTCCCCAGCCTGGTGGAGTATTCCTGGCTTAGCAAGGAGAAATAAGACTTTTTTGTGATGACTATAAAGGGAGTTCTTTATTTAAATGGCGAGACACAGACAGACCCTGCAGCTTTCTCTGGCTGCAGCTCCTAATTTATCTTGCCCTGGTCTAGACTGAGCAGGCAGGGAGGGATTACAGCTCTGAATCACTGCAGTGAAAAAGGGAAAGCTGGTGCATCTCTGACCTGATGGGACTGCAGATGAGGAGCCTGGGAGGGAGGCTGGGGTGCTGGGATGGCTCAGATCATTCCATGAACAGCCAGTTCCTTCCCTGGCCCGGTGCAGAGGCACAGCCTGTGCTGGTGGGGTGGTGGGTGGGCAGAGGGCTGAGGGAATTTGCTGTCACAATTCAGGGGGCATTTCAGCATGATCCAGTCCTCCAAACTGAACCAGGCTGCGTTCCTGGTGGGTGCCAGGCAGAGCCAAGGTGGGATCCTGGCTTGCTCAGCTGTCCCTGGCCGGGTTCAGATGCCCCAGTGCTGGTGCTGCCCCACCTGAGGCTCCCCCACCAGCAGTGCCAGTGTTGTGCCAAGGACTGCTCCCCTCTGCACAGTTTGGATACGCAATTCAGAGGATTTTGACCCATTCTTAGCACTTCTGAGCCGGTCACTGTTGATTCAGTTGCCAGTGCTGAGTGACCCCGTGCCCATCAGCGCCACGAGCCCACCCCAAACCCCAGTGCAGCGGCGGGCAGGAGCTGGTTGTGCTGGGTGGCAGTGAGCGTGCAGCACGTGGGGCGGTCCCCACACCCCCCCTGTCCCCTCAGACGCCCTGGGGTGGCCCTGACAGCTCCGTTGCCCTCCCCAGGCCTGGCCCCCGTGGGCGGGATGTGCGAGCGGGAGCGGAGCTGCAGCATCAACGAGGACATCGGCCTGGCCACGGCCTTCACCATCGCCCACGAGATCGGCCACACGTGAGTGCAGCACCACCCCGGGGGGTTTGTTCCTGCCAGCAGGGGCTGGGAATCCTTCCCACGGACGATCCAGAGGTGTCAGAAACTGCTGATCTCCTCCCTGTGTGCCGTGGTGGTTTCTAGGTTTGGCATGAACCACGACGGCGTTGGCAACAGCTGTGGCTCCCGCGGGCAGGAGACGGCCAAGCTGATGGCTGCCCACATCACCATGAAGACCAACCCCTTCGTGTGGTCCACGTGCAGCAGGGATTACATCACCAGCTTCCTGGAGTAAGGAACACACCTCTCCTTGCCCTCCCTCCCACCTGGCCACGCCTCCAACCTCCCCCAGTCGCTTGTGAGGAGGGGGTGAAGCCAAAGAAAAACCCCCAAAGCCCCCAGCACCTTCTGTCTTGTCTCCCGGCACCTCATCCTGGCCCAAGAGGCACGTGCTTTCCTTCCTTTCCTTTCCCATGTTTTCCTTGCCTTGCTGAACATCTAAACCCATTTACCTTGCAGCTGGGAGACCTTTATTTGGGTTCCCCACGTCCAGAAGCTTCACAGGTAGATCAGTGGCTTCTGGAGGCATTGGGATGGTTCTGAATTTCAGCCAGGAATTCAGAGAAGATTTGGTGTGGTGGGGAGGGAGGGTCTGGGGACTGGATTGGGTCTGCCTGGGGAGGCACTTTCTCCAGGCAGTGAGGAGAGCTTCCAGTGTGAATGAGCAAAGCAGGGAGAAGATTTTGTTTTGGTGTTTTTTCCAAAGCACCTTTAGGATTCAGGAGAAGGGACAGGATGAGTGAGGATGGATTCAAACTAAAAGAGAGTAGTTTAGATGGGATATTAGGAGGAAGTTCTTCCTTGTGAGGGTGGGGAGGCCCTGGCACAGGTTTCCCAGAGCAGCTGTGTCTGCTCCATCCCTGGAAGCATCCAAGGCCAGGTTGGAGGGGGCTTGGAGCAACCTGGGATAGTGGACAGTGTCCCTGTTCATGGCAGTGGGTGGAATGAGATGAGTTTTAAGGTCCCTCCCATGATTTAGGCTCCTAAATCCCAGAGTTTCAATGTTGTCATGGTGCCTGAGCCAAACCTCTGCAGCCTGAAAGAGCTTCTTGTGCAGAGCTCAGGCAGCCCCCAGGTTTCTATCCCAACCCAATCAATCAGGATGAATTTTGGTGAGCTTTTTTGCAGGATCCTGACAATCCCTAATGGAAGGGCTGGGCAGGACTGCAGTGCTGACTGGAGGAGGCACAGTGTGGGGTCACTGTGGAGGGAAGCCCCCAGGGAGTCTGAATAGCAGACCTCAGCTTTTGGAATGGAGCAGGGGAGCAGCCACGGCTCCTCCCCGAGGGGCTCCTGCTGGCCCCACTGTCCTGCGAGGCTTGGCCAAACCTCGTGGCTCGGCACCAAATCCCACATCTGGCAGCTGAGGTTTGGCCCCAGCCAGGCCTGTCCCCCACGCTGGTGACCGCTGGCCGTGCAGGCAGCGAGGCACGAGGCACGGCCAGGCTCCCGTGTCCTCCGGTGACCCCGAGGTCCTGGCAGGGCTGGCCAAGGACAGCGAGGTCACGTCAGCCCCTCTGTGGTCTGTGCTGGCCACCCCATCCTGAGCACAGCCCCGGGAGACTCCCCCAGGACATGGCGCGTGCAAGGTTTGGGGCTGGGGGTGATGACAGGGGCCTTGCTTTAAGGAGAGCTCAGAGAGCAGCAAGGAAGGGGGAGGAAAAGACATTTCTTGCAAAATTCGGACGCCCCTCCAAAGCTCTGGCAAGCAGGGGGTCAGGCTTGGAGCGTGGGGTCTCTCCGAGTTCGGCTTCTCTGGTTGGGTCTCAGCTGGGGCTCCACAGCCCCTCTGCCCACCCAGTGCCCACCTGAGGGACCTGGGCACCCCTGCCTGCTCTCACCTGCCTGCACTCACCTGCCTGCTCACCCCTGCCTGCTCTCACCTGCCTGCTCTCACCTGCCTGCACTCACCTGCCTGCTCTCACCCGCTGCACTCACCTGCTGCACTCTTTCAGGCCGTGCCTGCTGGCCCAGAACCCATGGGGACAGCCAGGGGAGGCAGAATGGCTGGAGCGGTGTCAGGGGGTTGGGATGAACATCAGGGAAAGGTTCTTCCCCCAGAGGGTGCTGGGCACTGCCCAGGCTCCCCAGGGAATGGGCACGGCCCCAAGGCTGCCAGAGCTCCAGGAGTGTTTGGACAACACTCCCAGGGATGCACAGGGTGGGATTGTTGGGGTGTCTGTGCAGGGCCAGGGCTTGGACTGATGATCCTTGGGGGTCCTTTCTGACTCAGGACACTCCACAATTCTATGAACCCTCAGATTAACACCTCCAGAACTACCTAGGAACCAGCACGTGCTTCCCAGCCCGGAGCACACAGGTGGAAGGATTTCAGAGCACTTCCTCTTGCCTGGAGAAGCCCCAAATTTACCTCCCCAAGCAGCCAAGCTCAGCCCAACAAGGAGCCGGGAGTGTCAGCTGCTGATCCTCCCCCTCGCTGCTCTCTCTCCCCTCAGCCTTTCTGGGCTCTGATTCTCCTCTCTCCTTTGCAGCTCAGGGATGGGATTGTGCCTGAACAACGCTCCTCCCAAGCAAGACTTCATCTACCCCACGGTGGCTCCGGGCCAGGCCTACGATGCCGACGAGCAGTGCCGCTTCCAGTACGGAGTTAAATCTCGCCAGTGTAAATACGGGGTAGAGAGCCTTCCTGCTTTACTATCGGTTCCCAGGGGCTGGAGGAGGGGGGGACAGGGGCAAGGGGCCGTGGGGCTGCTCCCCTGCTGCCCACGTGGCTGTGCTGCTCCCAGCCAGGGCGCTGGGGCGTCCCCGGGGAGCTCCCTGCCGCGCTTCCCTGGCAGAGCACGGAGCACACAGGAGGTGATTTCCCGCCCACAAAGGTTGGCCCCAGCTCAGTTTTGGTTGGATTAATCCCATGGGAAGAGATTCCTCGCCTCTGCCTGATACCTTGGCTGCTGCTGGTCGCCAAGGGCGGCAGGTGAAGGCCAAGCTGTGCCCCCCTCTCTTTGTACAAGGACGTATTTTCCATGATCCTCACATTGTGCTGCTCATGCAAACCCAGGAGGAGAAAAGTCTTCCGAGTGAGGTGGGGGATGTGCTGTTGGTTGCTGCCCACCTAAGCCCCCCTGCCCCCACAGTGCCATCCCTTGGCCTTTGAATCCAGGGAAACACTGAAAGGAAAAGTTGCTCCAGGAGAAAAGTCTTCTTGGATCTGAGCCTGATGCTTTGCTGTTCTTCACACACTGAACATTGCCAAGAATCTGAGCAGAGTGGAGAGGGAAAGGTCTGCATGGAAGGGCTACCTGAGCTCCTCAATGCATCCATGTTCCCTTGGAGGAACAGCTAGCAGTGGGGTGCACAGGCAGCAGGGTTTCTGATGGACACATTTCTCCCTGGAAAGGGTGGTCAGGCATTGGAACAGGCTGTCCTGGGAGGTTTGGAGTCCAAGGAATGACTGGCACTCAGTGCTCTGGGCTGCTTGAAAAGGTGGGGATGGGTCACAAGTGGGACTCGATGATCTCAGAGGTCATTTCCAACCCCAGTCCATGCCCTGGGAAGCTGTGAAGGAGGAAACACATCCGCTCAGGGTTTAGCTTCTCCACAACTGTGTGAACACCAGCCCAGCACTGCCGGGGAAGTGCCCAGTGCGAGCCAGGTTATCCCCGAGTGATGGTCCAACACTACCCCCCTCCTGGTGCTGTCACCAGCTCATCCTGGAGAGCAGAGGGCAAAGCTGGGGCCTTGAACACAGCCCAGGGCCCAGAGCCTGCTGGACATGGGGCAGATGCAGCAGGAGAAGTCTGAGTCCAAATAAATGGGATCGTGGCATCCGATGTCAGGTGCCACCAACTGCTCAGCAGAGCCAGAGGCAGGGAATGGGAACTTCCCATGTTTACATGCCTGTTTCCCAGATAATTTTTAGCCCAGGCAGACACTTCCTGTGCATATCCAAGGATCACAAAAGCACAAGATGTCCCTGTGGTGACCCCTCCAGCCCTGTCATAGTTTGGGACAGACCTGAAGGGCTCCAGGGCTCGAGTGTGTGCAGACAAATCCTGGTGAACGTGGGAGTCCACCCATCCTGTGTAAACAAACTCCAGAGGGATGGAGCAAGCACAGCAGCATCCCTTCCTCCATGCCAGGAGAGGGGATGATTGATGGGTGTAGTGGGGATGGAGAGGGATGTCACTGATTCCAGGCCAGGCTGGATGAGGCACTGAGCAACCTCGTCTGGGGAAGGGGTCTGGGGTTGGAACAAGGTGATCTTTAAGGTCCCTTCCAACCCAGACCATTCCATGATTCTATGACTGAAGCTGGGAAGTCCTCTGGGAGGTCACTGGGAAGCCTTTGGTGACAGAGAGAAGGGGCTGCACAGAAGCTCCTGCTTCCCAGTGGCCACTCTGACCCTGCAAGGACAGCATGGAGAGGTGGATGCCTGAGGATGGGAAAGACTCTCTCCTTTCCTTGCTTAAACTCAGCTGCAGCTGGGCTTGGGTGAAGGAGTTGGGAACCAAATTCCCTTTGAATCTCAGGTCTGGAGGGATTCCGAGTGTTTTCCTTTGCCAGCTCACCCGGGGGCACTTTGCTGTCCCAGCCCCGGGAGCTGCAGGGAAGCAGAGAAATCCCCGGCTCATCTCTTCACCCACCCAGCACCGAGGATTCCCAGTCGCTGAGTCAGCCCAGCCTGGGGGGGGATCGGTTCCTGCTCGGGCTGAGCCTTGGCCGGGGGGCAGGAATGTTGTGCTGGAAGGCTGAATCCATCCCGGGAAGTTGGGATGAACAGGCTGTCACCTGACTGAGACAGGCGGCCAGAGCTGCCTGCTGGGTCACTCTTCCTCCAGGGCAGGGAGGAGGCTGATGGTCCCTGATGGTGCCAGGCAGAAAAGTGAGTCCCTTTGTGTCCGGGTGGCCAAGAATGCCAAGGGCATCCTGGCTTGTGCCAGCAGTAGTGTGGCCAGCAGGACCAGGGCAGGGATTGTCCCCCCTGACCCCTGCACCTCAGATCCTGGGGCAGTTTGGGGCCCTCATGACCAGAAGGACATGGAGGGGCTGGAGCGTGTCCAGGGAAGGGAATGGAGCTGGGGAAGGGGCTGGAGCACCAGGAGCAGCTGAGGGAGCTGGGGGGGCTCAGCCTGGAGCAAAGGAGGCTCAGGGGGGCCCTTCTGGCTCTGCACAAGTCCCTGACAGGAGGGGGCAGCCAGGAAGCTCAGGAAACTGCATCTGAGGTGTTGCTTTGCAGTTCGCAGGCACTGAAGTCCAGCCTGGTGGATTGGGTGACACAGCGGGCTGAAAGGGCCTGGACGTTCTGATTTAACTTTTGGGTGGGTCCTGGAACAGCCAAGGGAGGATTTTTGCTTGCTGGAGCTCTGAGAGGTCAGGATGGGCTGAAGCTCAGGATCTGTGGCTTAGGAAACCTTCTGGAAAGAGGTCTGGAGTCCCCAGCCCAGTGTCACCCAGTGGACCCAATTCACTGGGCAGAGGTTGAGAGCAGAAGTTCCCAATTCTGGAACTGCTTAAGGGCTGGCTCGGGATCTGGCACTATTTTGGTTATGCCAAAACCAGCTCTAAATCTTCCAGAGGGGTCTCCCCTTTGGGACTGCTAGGCTGGCTGGAGAAGGCCAGCACCCAGGTGGTCACTCTGGGAGCAGGGACATCTCCTGCAGCAGGAGACTCCAGGTGTGCTGTGCTGGTGCTCCCAGGGAGTCCCAGATTCCCACAGAGGCAGATCTGGACCCATGAGGTGTAGGGATGCTCATGGCAGGAGCCAGGAATGGCCCCTTGTGCTCAGCCTGCACTGATCCAAAACTGGGAACACCCCTCAGCCCCGGGAAGAGGGGAGAGGCGGAGGACAGAGGGATTAGCTCACTGAGGTGTCCAAGGAGAGGTGTCCTCTGGGGCACGTGGAGCAGCTTTGGCTCCGTGGGGAGACTTGGATCTGGCACCTGAGCCTGGGGAACCTCCCCATCCAGGGAATCCCAGAAATGCTCAGGCTGAGTCCAGAGCAGGGGGTGAGCTGTCCGTGGCCCCGTGGTGTCTGCAGCTGGCACCACCTTGCAGGATTTGATCTCATTTTGCCCCCACCGAGCTGAAGACTCTCAGTGTCCCTGCATCCCTGCGCCCCAGCCCCAGCCTCGCAGCCCCTGCTGCAAGCAAATCCTAATCTTGGCTTTGTCTCCTTGTCTCTTCCCTCCTCCCTCCCCCTGCCTCCCCCAAAACCTCTCTCTTTGCAGGAAGTCTGCAGCGAGTTGTGGTGTCTGAGCAAAAGCAACCGCTGCATAACCAACAGCATCCCCGCAGCCGAGGGCACCATCTGCCAAACCAACACCATTGACAAGGGGGTAAGGCAGCCCCGGGCGCTGGAGCCAGCTCACAGGGAGGGGTTGAATCCCCGTTCCAGCAAAAACCGGGATCATTGTTTGTGTGGGGGGACGTGGAGTTGATTTAAGAGCACCCAGCAGCCTGCCCAGCCCTCCCTCCCAGAGCCCAGAGCCTCCCCCTCCTCCGGCGTGGAGGGAGGCTGGGATGTGCCCAGGAGCCCGGGAATCACCCCAAAGCACAGCTCAGCTTGTGCTGGGTCATGGAATGTGAAATCCCTGCTCCAGCAAGGTCCTTCTTGGTGTGTCACCCCTGAGGCACAGCAAGGTGGCCTCAAGCAATGCCATGTCCTTAAAGGAGCGTCTTGTCCTGGGGTCTGCTGGGAGCTCCTGGGGTTCACTGGGGTCTCCCGGGTTCTGCTGGGAGCTCCTGGGGTTCACTGGGGTCTCCCGGGTTCTGCTGGGAGCTCCTGGGGTTCACTGGGGTCTCCCGGGTTCTGCTGGGAGCTCCTGGGGTCTGCTGGTATCTCCTGGCTGTCCTGAGAAAAGGGATTTTTTCCCCCCAGTTTTCCCAGGGTTTGTGACCTGCTGTCAGAGAAACTTGTGAAAAACTGGCCAGATATGATGAAACCTTGGGTTTTCCCCCCCAGCTGAGAGGGGAGGGCAGGATTTTTCCTGGCCGTGTGTTTTTGAACATGAATTTTGCCCTGACTGCTCACAGCACGTCATTCCCTACTCCTCCTACACCCTTTGCACCAGTCTAAGGCCACTGCACCACTAAAACAAAGAGCCTTTGGGATAATGGTTGGGACAATGGAGAATCAGGGCTGGGACAATCCCCATGGAATGGACGCGTTTTTCCACCTGAGGAAAAAATAATTCCCAAGAAATTCAGGAAACACTTCAAATCCTTAAGAAGCTGGGGAAGCTGATGTGCAGGGAAGACGATGGCTTTGACAAATCCTTTATTCTTTGCAAATATCCTCTTAGTTCTGCTGGAAATTAGGTCAGAGAGGAGCAGACAGCTCCCGGGGCTGGACGTCCCTCCTGCTGCACTCACCAGAGACAATGGCATTTTTTTCCTCCCAGTCATGTCTTTTTACCAGCTTTCCCCACTTTTAAACCTCTCTCTTCCCCCACTTAGTAACTACTTTTTAACCAGGGTTCTTCAAAAGCCTTGAGAGAAGGGAAGTGAGGCAGTCACAGCCCCCAGGACTCACGGGAGCTATGCCCAGTGAGGATTCTGGCTCACTTGGAATCCCCAGTTATTTTCCTGTGCTTCTGCTTATCCTTTTGTATCAATTCACTCTTTGGAAGTGATTTGATGTCCTTGAGTGGAAGAAGGTGCACTTTTGTCTTAAGTTTCTGCACCATCACCAGCTGGAGCTCTTGGGGCTTCTCCTTTTCCCTGGCTTCTCCTTTCCTCCCAGGGAGAGCAGAGGGAAGGATCAGGGTGTTTGAAGTATGAAAGGTGAGAGGAGGGACAGAGTTCCTGTGCTCTGCCACCCAAAGCAGGGAAGGCTGAGCCAAGCTCTGCTGGATGGTGGCTGTGCCCACATCCCAGACCTCTGGGTATTTCCTCCTCCCAGATTCTCCTTTTTTTTTCTTTTTTTTTTTAATTGATCTCCTGTGATTGTTATGGCTTCACCTATCTTACCCCAAGAGCCCACAGTGGCATTTTTTTCCTCCTCATGTCTTTTCACCAGCTTTTCCCACTTTTTAAACACCCCTCTTCCCCCACTTCGTAACCGCTTTTTAACCAGGGCTCTTCCAAAGTCTTGAGAGAAGTGAAGTGAGGCAGCTGCAGCTCCCAGGACTCGTGGGAGCTATTCCCAGGCTGTGGGAATATTGTGGAACATCCAGCTATTCTGCAGGATCTCCACATGGGATTGCACCTTTGGAGAGAGGCCGGTGCACACGGGGGCCGTGAGCTGGGAAGGCACTGGGCACCTTTCCCGGCTGCCCGTGGAGAGAGCTTGGCTCAGGAGGAGCCGGGAGAGGCTGTGCCAGCAGCTCCAGGGTGGGTTATCAGCCCCTGGAAGGAGCGCACAGCAGTTTTCTTCCTTCCTGGGATTATCTCAGCCCCCGAGGCTCCGTGTCCGGCACCGCGCCCGGAGAGCGGCAGCGGCTCTGGCACCGTCCCACTCCTGCATCACTGGGGACTCCAGGGGGTGCGGGACACTTTCCAGGGCTGGGGGAAATGTTTCATAGGCAAGTTTCCATGAGCATCTGCCTCCCAGTAGGACGGGGGCAGGCAGATTCTTTCAGGATCCTCCGCAGAGCAACGACTCGACAATGTTGATATTGCAATTTAAACTTTATTTTAACCCAGGCCCTTCGCTGATCGGGACATTGTGACTCATTAACCACAACCTGAGCTCCCAGTACACACAGAACTCGCTCTGTCCTGGGAGGCAGCAGCTGGCAGTGGATGTGTCCGTGTCCCCCAGGGATTCTGGCCCTGCCCAGCGGCAGCAGCTCCAGTCCAAGGGCACCTGGAGCTCTCTGCTTGTAGAGGCAGTGAGGGGTGCTGATCCACAGCCTCTTTAGAGGAGAATCCCAGACTGGTTTGGGTTGGAGAAAACCTTAAATTCCATCCAGTCCCCCCCCTGCCATGGGCAGGGACACCTCCCACTATCCCAGGTTGCTCCAAGCCCCGTCCAACCTGGCCTTGGACACTCCCAGGGATGGGGCAGCCACAGCTGCTCTGGACACCCTGTGCCCAGCAGCGGGGCTGTGACCCCTTGCCTGTCCCACAGGATGGTGCCACGGGGGCTGGGAGTGGGGACACAGGTCCCAGATCCCTGAGTACACTCAAAGGGGAGAGGGTGCCCAGGGAGAGGCGAGTGCCCTTTGCCTTGGAGAACTTGGCTGTAAGCCAGGCCAGCTCCCAGTTCAGATTCCTTGGGATCCAACAGGACCCCGGCCCTGAGCTGGCTGCGGTGCCCGGCGCGGGCTCCGGGAGGAGCAGCCCTCGTTCCTGGGGTGCCTGGAGCTCTGTCTCTCCGCAGTGGTGCTACAAGAGGGAGTGCGTTCCCTTCGGCACGCGGCCGGAGGGCGTGGATGGAGCCTGGGGGTCCTGGTCATCCTGGGGGGAGTGCAGCCGGACGTGCGGCGGCGGCGTGTCCTCGTCCGTGCGCCACTGCGACAGCCCGCGGTAGGTCGGGGGTGGCCCTGTCACCCTGTCCCTGTCACTGTGTCCCTGTCACTGTGTCCCTGTCACCCTGTCCTGTGTCCCTGTCACCCTGTCCCTGTCACCGTGGCCCTGCCACCCTGTCCCTGCCGTGTCCACAGCTCCCCACGGCCACGGGGAAGGCACACCCAGGTGCCTGCGCAGCTCCACGCTCGGCTCCTGGGTGGGAGGTGCTTTAATCAGCCCCTGACTTCCTTCCTTGGAGCCCTGGGAGTGCCTGAGAGTTGGGCAGAAATTAAACAGGAGAGGAGAGCGTGAAGCTGGCACTGATGGCGCTGCCCTGAGGAGGCAGGAGACAGGGAAGGTCCTCAGTGGACAACTGGCTTGTCCAACAATTTCTGCCTCTCCCACCTGTGCGCAAAAATGTGTTTGGGGAGGAAAGGGAGGAAGAGGAGTGGAGGAAAAGCACCATCAGGCCATTCTTAGTGGACCAGGTACATCATCTGGTTAAAGATACTGATAATCCCTTTCTTCAGGCCACACAAGGTTTATCCATGTCCTTTGAGATGTCACCTGGTGTGTCACTGACAGTGACATTTAGGTTCATATGCGTAAAGCTGGCCTGCTTCTATTCCAGTAATGACTTCTAGAGGCTTTGGTAGGTTTTGAATGCCTTTGTCCTGCTCTCACCGCAGCTCTGTGCTGGTGCTGGGGCTGCTCCACGCCCCCAGACCCCCAAGCCCACCTGTACAGCCCCTCTGTGCACTCTGGGCGAGCTTTTAGGGTGAGCCAAGGGGCCCAGCCGGGCAGGGTCAGTCCTTGTGGCAGAGAAGTGTTGGGAAAAGCCACGTGGGGCAATCACCCCAAATTCCTTGGGGCAGCCACCTGCTCCAGACACTGCCCAGGGCTGGTTCCAGCCTCTCCTTCCTGGTTTGGCAGGCCCACCATCGGAGGGAAGTACTGCCTGGGAGAGAGGAAGCGCTACCGGTCCTGCAACACCGACGTGAGTGGGGCCGGGCTGGGGAGAGGGGCAGCCCCGGGCTGGCAGGGCTGCAGGAGGTGGGGTGAGCCCCCTCCGAGTGGGGTGAGCCCCCTCCGAGTGGGGAGAGCCATCTCTGGGTGGAATGAGCTCTCTCTGGGTAGGATGAACCCTCTCCAGGTGGGGTGAGCCCTCTCCGGGTGGAGTGAGCCCTCTCTGGGTGGAGTGAGCTCTCTCTGGGTAGGATGAACCCTCTCCAGGTGGGACGAGCCCTCTCCGGGTTAAATGAGTCATCTCTGGGTGGAATGATCTTTCTCTGGGTGGAATGCGCCTGCTCCGGGTGGGACGAGCCCTCTTCATGTGGGATGAGCCCTCTCCGGGTGGGATGAGCCCTCTCCACACAGGCACAGGCTGTTGTGTGCAGCCGTGTGAGCCCGGGGAGGAGGAGGCTGGGCGGGGGCAAGGCGGGGTGTGGCAGCGGCAATCCCACAACCGGGAATGCCGAGCGGGACCGGGCAGGTCTGCGAGCCGGCTCCGGGGGCGGGTGGGCTGCACGTGCCTGCGGGGCTTTGGGATCCAGAGGGGCCCGAAGAGATGAGGAGGGAAGAGAGGGGACACCAGAGGCTTCTGGCACGATAGCGATGCCTCTGGCACCGGTCTGCGGGTCAGGTCAGGTGAGGGCAGCTCACGAGATGCTGGGAAAGACTCGGCTTCCCAGGGCTGAGGGTTAAACCTCCTGGGGAGCACGGAAAGGACCGTGCTGAGGGGATGCTCAGAGAAGCTTTGGGCCTGGGCCACTGCAGCTTTAACACGCACGGGCTGCTGGTGAGGAAAACAGATGGGTCCCGTTGCTTCCCTGGGCTTTGCACTCAGGGATTGCTCCCAAGTGTCACATCTCAGTCACAGCTCCCCAGGCCCCAGGCCTTGTGCTCTTGGCCTCCAAATCGTGCCCAGCTTTGCAGGAGGGACGCTCGTGCCTTCCTGGAGCGGTGCCCCGCGGTCAGGGCTGGTGTCCCTGTCCTCGAGGGGCTGGTGGCAGTGCCTGTAGCAGCCGCTGCCCTCTTGGACAGGCTGCCCTGGCCCCGCACTGACCGCTGGCTGTGTGGCCACAGGACTGCCCGCCGGGCTCCCAGGACTTCCGAGAGCTGCAGTGCGCCGAGTTCGACAACGTGCCCTTCCGAGGGAAGTACTACACCTGGAAAACCTACCGGGGAGGTGAGCCGGGGGCTGGGCTGGGCACCCCTGCCTCGGGCAGAGCTCAGGCTTTGCTGTCCCCCACGCTCTGCGGGGATGGGTCAAGGGGTCTGAGGGGCAGTTGGTCAGGATTTCCACAGCCCTGGTCCCACAGGCTGCCCTCTCTGTGCTCCTGGGATGTGCTGCTTTCCCCTCCCATGACAGTGAATCCCTCTAGGAATCTGCTGTTCCCCCCTATCCTGGATCACCCTTCACTGCTCTGCCAGCCTCAATCCCATCCCAGCAGCACTGGAGCTGCTCAGCTCCTTTCCTCCAGTCTAGTTCCTCAAGTGCTGAGGGAGCAAAGAGGAAGATGGACAAGAGAAGGGAGGGTCTGGTGTCTAACAGGGAGGAAAGAGCTCACCTGGGCAGGCAGGTAAAGCTTCCTGCACAGGAGAAGGGATGGGATCTGGTGGATCCTCCAAAGAGCAGCACTTCCTGAGGTCAGCCCTGTGTCCTGCAGAAGGGTCCAGTGAGGAGAGGGATGGGAGGAGGCTCTGGGGCAGAAATCTCTTAATAATGACAAGGAACAGCGCGTCTCCTTCACCGAGTTAATGAACTGGACTGGGGAAATCCCTCCCAGCTGTGTAAATAAGCACAGCTCCCAGCAGGGCTCCTGCAGCTGGAGCAGATGTGCTGAAGCTGCAGGGGATGGATCAATAAAAATGTAATAAAATCGCGGGGCAGTGAGTCACACAAAGACCCCAGTGGATGTCAAGGTGGAAGACAGCCCTGCAGGCTGGGGCTGCCCTCGCTCAGACCTCTCTCCTCCCCAGGCATGGCCTGGGCTGGGAGTCCAGGCCTTAGTTGGCCACTTGAACATCATCACCCTTGAGCTGTAATCTCATCCCGGTGTGGATTTCTGCTTTGGCTTTCAAAAACAGCCCCTTCCTCTCTCTCTGCTTCAGCTTCCCCTGCCATAAATGAAGTGATGAAACCTGTCTGTTCCCAGGAGGTGGGGAGGGTGGACAGTGCCGTGTTTGGAAGGGATCTGGGAGCTGCCTCTCAGCTCCCCAGGTTGGCTCTGGGTAATGTTCAGGAGGAGCTGAGTCATTCAGCACTTTTGTTCTGTTCATTCAGTGTCAAAGGGCATCACTGCTGTCCCCTGGGGTGGGACACCCACTGTTCCCCCCACCCACAAACTGCTTTGCACAAGTCTGGGTGCTCTGTTGGACCTGGTTTGTGTTCAGTACCTAAAGGGGGCTGGCAGGAAAGACAGAGCCCTTTACCAAGGCCTGGAGGGACAGGACACAGGGAATGGCTTCCCATTGACACAGGGCAGGGTTAGGTGGGATATTGGGATGGAATTCTTCCCCGTGAGGGTGGGGAGGCCCTGGCTCAGGTTGCCCAGAGCAGCTGTGGCTGCCCCGTGCCTGGAAGTGTTCCTGGGAAGTGTCCCTGCCCCTGGCATGGACATGGATTTGTCCGGGTCTTCTTTAAGGCCCCTCCCAACCCAAACCCCTCTGTGACTCCATGGCTTCAGCAGCACGAGCATCTTCACAGGCCCGTAGGATTTTGTGATCCTTGGTGGTGTTTGGGAGTCAGAGGCACCTCCTGGGGGGAGCTGGGGAGGTCTCTTGCACCTCCACCTTTTCCATGGCACGGATCCGATCCCCAGGGAGCAGCCCCCCCCGCCACTGATGTTCTGCTGTCAGGCCCTGAGTTCCCCCCGTGCCACCAGGCATCAGATGGGAAGCAGTGAGGGCTGTTCCTTATCTCCATCACTCCCTCCTGAGCTCTTCCAGAGGTGCCCAGAGAACTCAGGAGTGGTGGGTGTCAGTCCCTCCCTTCCCACATCCCTCCAGGATCCCTGTATTTTGGCAGCCTCATCCCTGGGCATTCTGCCCTCCAGCTGGCAGGGAATCTGCTCTTCAGGTTGGTTTTGGGCACGTGTTCCCATTTTGGGAGCTGTTCCCCACCCTGGCTCTCTGCTGAGCTCCTTCCCCTGCCCAGCTCAACTGCTTGGGCTTCCAAAAAGGCTGCAGTGGTTCGGGGGTGCCTTTTGCCCTTCAGGTGCTTGATTCCGTATTTCTTTGGGAAATATCCTGGGCACGGAGCACCCCCACCCTGAAAACAAGGAGCACCCCCCTAGCTTGGAGAAGGGAGACGCCAATCCTGCAGGGATTTGGGAAGGGAAGGAGACACCCGCTGGAAGGCTGACACCGGGCCCCCGGCGCGCTGAGGTCGGGTTTGTGCGTGGGGCTGCTTTCCTGGCGCTGATTTACAGCGACCCCGGAGCCCAGACCCCGGGATCGGGACACGGAGCCCCGGAGAGGAGCGCTGAGCTCAGCCCTGCGGAGCCCGGCAGTCGGCAGATACCTCGTGGAATGCGGCTTTAATTGTTTGTTTGTTTGGCTTTGTTCGCTCAGTTCTTCGTTTTGCTCTTGGCGGACGGAGGAGCCCCGGGGAGAGCGGAGCAGCGCTCGGGGCTGGGAGAGGGATGGGGAGGAGCGGGGGGGCTTGTGGAAAACTGGAGATTGCTCGTCAGAAATTGTAATGGGGCTTCATTCCTCCATGGGAGAGGGCAGGCAGGAGGAACAAAACACCCTCGGAGGCACCAGCCAGCTGAAAATATTCTGGTTTAATGGCTGTGTTAAACATGCAAAGGAGTAACCACGGCAGGCCTGGCTGGGCTGACCTTGGAATACAAACCCAAAGTGAAGAAAAGGGGTCAAAGTCTGCAGGATGATGCATGGTGGGGGGTTCCACCTCTCTGGGAGCAGGGACAGGAGCCCAGGGAATGGCTGGAGCTGTGCCAGGGGGTTGGGATGGACATCAGGGAAAGGTTCTTCCCCCAGAGGGGGCTGGGCACTGACCAGGCTCCCCAGGGAATGGGCACGGCCCCAAGGCTGCCAGAGCTCCAGGAGCGTTTGGACAACGCTCCCAGGGATGCACAGGGTGGGATTGTTGGGGTGTCTGTGCAGGGCCAGGGGCTGGACTGATGATCCCTGTGGGTCCCTTCCCACTCAGGACATTCCAGGATTCTCTGACTGTAATTACAGCACTCCCTGGGCAGGCTCAGAGGTCCCACTCACTCTGGGGAAGTCGCTCTTCTCCCGCGGTCGTGGACTCCCCTTGCTCAGGTGACTCCGGGCACTGCAGAGCCTCTCCTGCCCCTCTGCTGCCAAATCCCCATGGAGCTGTCACTGAGCATCCCAGTTGTGCCCCGTGGATGTGGGAATAGCAGGGCAGCAGCAGCCAGCCTGGGAGGATGCAGAGAATCCACTCCAAAAAGTGCAGCTCCCACCAAAGCTCCCACACGCTGGGAGAGCAGGGCCTGGATCCTGGTTGCTGGCGAAAACATGGTCCTTAATTCCCATCTCCAGGAATTTCAAGGCATGTTGTGCTGTTCCAAAGGGTCTCTCTGTGGTCCAGACTTACCCCTGTTGTGAGCAGTGTCGCTGTCGAGGGGACACAGTTGTCACTGGGCCCACCCGAACAAGGACAAGGTGGTGTCACTCAGCCGCTGAGTGACAAGGACACTCCAGTTCCCAACGGATGCTGGGCAGCGACACCACTCTCCTGTCCTCTGATGGGTGGGATGGTGGCCTGGCTGCCAAGGGCAAATCCTGCCTGGAAATTGTCACCAGAGAGGGTGTGGGGACTGTTCCAGAGCTCAGGTGGCCCAGCTGGGACAGTCACAGTCAGGACTTTGCCAACGCAGGGTCACCCCTTTCTCCCTCCTTCCTCCTTACCTCTTCCTCTCCCTCTTTCTCTTCTGTAACACCTTTAGGGGCAGAAATCCCCACCTCCAAGCCTTTCGCAAGTGAGGAGAGCCAGCAGGGACTCATCCCACGTGGAGCAGTTTGACCACGGGACCCAAATTCCAGCTCCATTCAGGGACCCCCAAGTGCAGCGCCTGCTCTCAGCACAGGGCAGGGGTGGGTGCTGAGTTCCCCCTGCTCAGCAGCTGCTTCCCAGGCTCCCGGAGCTTCTCGAGGGGCTTGCCCAGGCATCCTGCTCCAGAACGTGCCTCCCAGCTGCTGAATTCCCCTCTCGTGTCTCCTCCTGTTCCTCCCCCTCCCAGCTTTGCTCTCTCTTGACCCCAGCTACCCTCAGATGCTCCAGGCACAGCTGGGCCCCCCCTCCCCTCCACCTGCCCCTTCGATGTGCTGGATTGAGCTGCAAGATTTGCACATTCCCATTGTTCCCATCCGAGGCGCTTCCCAGCTCTGGCGCAGGGGCCAGGACTGCTGCAGGTGCCTGCAGGAGCGAACTGCCACAGCTCAGGCACCTCTGCCAGGGTCCTGCAGGGTGTTGGGTCTCCTGGGGTGCTCAGTGAATGCAGCAAATGCCACAATCCACACCAGGATTTGATAAAATCCAAGGGCAGGAGTCAAGGAACTGCTCTGCTGGACCCACATGCTGCTCCCAGGCACTACAAGCCAATATCCAGATATCCAGACTCTGTTCCTGGGACGATGCTTCGGAAAGGGGTGTTGGGGAACAGGAATTTGAGCTGTGACTTGAACACCTTCCCTTTCATCCTCACTCTGCTGTCATCATCTTTGCTGTGAAGGGTTCATTATCCACCAGCCTTGGGCAGAAATGGGTTCTCTGCTCTTGTAACAGGTCTAGGTGGTGGAAAACTTGATGGTTCTGATCTGGCAGCTAAAAAAAAACCTTGGACAAATCACTTAGGAGCTGCTGCCTCCGTTTCCCTGTGGGTACAGTGGGCACAAGGGTGCCAGCAATCCTTGTGAAGTGCCAGGAGTGACCCAGATAAGAACAAATCGCTTTCCTTCCCTCCCCACCGCACCCAGCCCGCGTTCCCCAGGCTGTGCAGAAGGGACACCGTGGGCCAGTGTCCAGCTCAAAGGCCTTGACCTGGCGCCTGGATCCCTCCTCCAGGGGCACCCCCCCGGCCCTCCACGTCTTCCCCCTCTCCTGGGGGGCACCATTTGAACCTGTGCTCCTTTCCCAGGGGGGGTCAAAGCCTGTTCCCTCAACTGCCTGGCCGAGGGCTTCAACTTCTACACGGAGCGGGCGGCGGCCGTGGTGGACGGGACCCCGTGTCGGCAGGACTCCAACGACATCTGCGTCAACGGGGAGTGCAAGGTGCTGCCAGGGCTGGGATGGCCTCAGGATGGGGGCAAGGACAGACCCCCGGGCAGGGGGATACAAGGACAGACCCCCCCCAGGCAGGGCAGCGCTGCCCTCAGCCTGCCCCCAGGGACGTGGGGCGTGTGGTGGGGTGGGAGGGTTGGGAGTGTTCAGCTTGGAGAGGAGAAGGCGCCAGGGAGTCCTTCCAGGGCCTAAAGGGGCTCCAGGAGAGGTGGAGAGGGAGTCGGGACAAGGGATGGAGGGATAGGACACAGGGAATAGCTTCCCAGTACCAGAGGGCAGGGTTAGATGGGATATTGGGAAGGAATTCCTGGCTATGAGGGTGGGGAGGCCCTGGCACAGGGTGCCCAGAGCAGCTGTGGCTGCCCCTGGATCCCTGGCAGTGTCCAAGGCCAGGTTGGACGGGGCTTGGAGCACCCTGGGATAGTGGAAGGTGTCCCTGCCCACGGCATTCCATTATTCCTCTGCCTGGGCACCCAGTTCCCCTGTGGGAGCAGGAACACTCCTACCCTGGGCTTGAGCCCGTCCACTCTCCAGGCATTCCCTGCCTTAGGAATGGACCTCTGCATTCCCAGCCTGTGCCGCCCCAGGCACTTCGTATTTCCCTTGCAATGGCATCTGGGGGGCTCTGAAAGTTCAATTATGAGAAAGCGCCGTGGGAGTGGCGAACGTCCCCCGGCAGGCAGACAGACAGGCTCCCTCTGTGTCTGTCTGTCTCCCTTCCTGTGTCTCTGGGATCTTTTTGTCTCCGTGGGGCTGAATACCCTGTGGAACACAGCGGGATTGCACCAGGGGGAGCCACAGCCGTGCTGGTGGCCCGAGTGCCACCCCAGGGACGGTGGCAGTGGGACACAGCCTGAGGCTTCACAGGGACACTTGAGCTGCAGGGACACGGCTTTGCCTGGGCTGCTGCAGCTCCAGCAGCTCAGCGCAGGCATCCCAACCTCTGCCTCATCCCACAGCCACTGGATTTCTGCCTGTTCCCCCCAGCATGGAGAGAGACTTCCAGGAGAGGGGTGGCAGCGGTGACGCTGCTCAGCACTGCCTGGTGTCCTGTGCAGGGAGGGGACCTGGGGTGCTGCAGGCCACGTGTGGGGAGGAAAAAGTGTCAGCAGGATGGCTGATTCCTGCTGCTCCTTCCCGCAGCACGTGGGCTGTGACCGTGTCCTGGGCTCGGACTCCAAGGAGGACAAGTGCCGGGTGTGCGGGGGAGACGGCAGCTCCTGCGAGACCATCGAGGGCCTCTTCAACCAGTCCCTGCCCGAGGGAGGTAGGGAGCAAACAGCCTGGACAGCCTCAGATCCCTCCTCGACCCCATCTGCTCCTGGGAATGCGTGGGACAGGCGGGGACAGGCTCCAGAGAAACCCCTAAGGGTGAGGAGCAGGCTAGCAGGGAGCAAATCCCTCCTGTCCACCAACCAAGCCATGGCCCAGCCCCCATGGGCACCCAAATCCTTAACACAGAGCTCCAAACTCCTTCCCTGCTCCCCAGTTCACACTGCCCTGGAGCCCGGGCTGGGAGATGCCCATGGAGATCCCAGCTCCACAGCACATTCCCAGTGCAGCCAGGCCCATCACGAGAGCCCACACTGCAGACCCAGCAAGGCACTGTCCTGGTGCACAAAATGCTTCTTCCATCACTTGGTGTTACCCCAGGGATAGGAGGGGGCTCACACAGGGATAGGCAGGGCTGGCTCCGGGCTCAGAGGCTGAACATTCCTGCTCACCAGCCGCTGGCTGTCTCACAGGTTACGAGGAGGTGATCCAGATTCCCAAGGGTTCCGTCCACATCGACATCCGGGAGCTGAACCTCTCCATCAACTACCTGGGTGAGATGGGGCTGGGGGTGCTGAAACCCCAGCCAGGCTCCTCCTGGTCTGCCATTTCCATGTGATTAACAGGGTCTGGGAAAGGCCCAGCAAGGAGAACTTCCCAGTGTGGGGAATGGAGTTGGGGGTCTCAGGTTGGGACTTGGGGGCAGGGGAAGGCAGCAGGGCAGTGTGTCCTGGGCCAGCGTGGGCTGTATCCGTGTGTCCCCCACTGTCCCTGTCTGTGCCTCTGTCCTGCATCAGCATCACAGCCCTGAGCAAACCCCCCATCCCACCGTCCTGGTGCTGCCTGTGGCTCCCTGGCATTCCCCCTCTGCCACTGGGGTGGGCTGGGGACTAAAGACAGACCTGCTCACATTTTCCTCGGGCTTGGTTTTCCAGCCACTCCCAAGTCTCACTTTCACAAGGAGTATTTCCTATCCTGTTGTCTTCCCTCTGTGCCCTCCAAACGATGGAGGGGAGGGCAGGGTGCTCACCCTGGCTCCCTGCCGGGTGCCTCCAGGAGCAGGAGCAGGCTGGGATGCCAGCAGGATTCTCCCGGCAGCATCCCTCCAGGACAGCTCCCTTTGCTGGGATCAGAGATCCCGACATCCCTCGCTGCCCGGTGTGTGGGGACTCCTGGTGTCCGTCCGCTCTGGGTTTCCGTGCTCTGGGGCACAGCCCAAGCTCCCACCACTATCGGCTGCTGCCACCAGGCTCTCCCGCTCCGGGATCTCTCCTGGCATCCCAGATGGAGGGAGCATCCTCTATCCTCCTCAGCACGAAGGATCCTCCCTGTCCCAGGGCGCGATGGGGGCAGGAGCGACCCAGAGCTGCTCCCGGGGTGCTGGAGGCAGAGAGCGGAGGGAGAGCGTGGGAATGCGATCGGGAAGGAGCGAGCGCTCCGATCCCCCTCTAGCGACTCTGCTGGGCAACCACAGCCCGGCTCCGGGCACCAGCCGCCTCCAGTGGCCCCGGCAGCCGGGACCCAGTTTGCGGAGCTGGATTCGAGCCTGGCTCCGTGGGCACAGCTTGTCCCGCTGCCGGGTGTCCCCAGCCCCGGCCCAGCGGCTGGCTGAGCTCCCCGCACCCACAGGGAGGTGCTGGGCAGGCTGACACCAGACCAGGGGTCCACTGGTCCCACTCCGCTGGGGACTTTCTGTGTGACCCCTCCCTATGGGACGAGGCTGGCGCCTTTAACCCTCTGTCCTAGCAATGCTCTGAGCCCCGCAGGTGAGAAGCACCTGGCTGAAGTTGCTCCAGGTGCTTCCAGCCCCTCCTGCTGACCTCCCTCCCCTGTCCTGGCAGCGCTGAGAGGGGAGAGCGGCGAGTATTTCATCAATGGGAAGCTCTCCATCGATCCCCCCCGGCGCTTCGACATCGCCGGCACCACCTTCCACTACAGGAGATCCCCCGAGGAGCCCGAGTCCCTGGAGGCTTTGGGACCCACCAACATCACCCTCTTTGTCATGGTTGGTAACTCGGTTCCTTCACACCCCACCTGCTCTGGTCCTCGGCTGGGCTAAAGAGACCTTGCCATGGCCACGTGGGAATTTGAGCTGATCCTGTCGTTGGTGTCTGGAGTAAAGGGACAGAGACCAGAGGGAAATTGGGCTAAATTCACAGAATCCCAGAATTAAGTAGGTTGGAAAAGACCTTTGAGACCATCGAGTCCAACCTATGACCTGACACCACCTTGTCAACCACACCACGGCACTGAGTGCCACATCCAGTCTTTGAAAAGTCACCCCAGATGGGACATGAACCCACGATCCCTGGCTTAGGAGGCCACAGCCCTATCCATCAGGCATTCTCGGGTCTCCCTCCCTAATTCTCAGGTCTTCCTCCCTAATCTGCCAGGCTTTGGGATGATTCAACCCTGAAGTGCACGGGAGCTCATCCTCTGATCGGGCACCACTGTCAGCACTGGTGACTGCCCTGCCAACCCTGGGAGGGGCTGCAGAGGGGAGAGGGGAAGATTCCAGCTGCCCTGGATTTTAGAGGGCTGGTGGGATGCCATCTGGGCGGTGACTTCAGCGGCGCTGACGTCCCGGGGGTGCCTTTCCCGCAGGTCCTGGTGCGGGCGGAGCCGCAGGGGATCCGCTACAAGTTCAACGCCCCGGTCGGCAGGGACGGCTCCACCCCGTACTCCTGGCACTACACCCCGTGGAGCAAGTGCTCGGTGCTGTGTGCAGGGGGTGAGCTCTGCTGCTGGGTCGGTCTGGGGGGACACGTGGGACGCGTGTGTGCCCTGCGGTGACCCCCCCTGCGCCGCGCCCGGGGCTCTGCGTGGCTCTGAAGGTCCCTGCACGTCCCCACCCCGCTCTCAGCCGCGTGCGAGTTGTGTCGGGCAGTGCCGGGGTGGGCAACCCAGGGGCCACCTTCAGCTGGAGCACGGGTGTGGGTGGGAGAGGTGCTGGAAGCTGGGGAGCATGGAGTCATGGAATGGTGTGGGTTGGAAGGACTTTAAAGCCCATCCAGTGCCACCCCCTGCCATGGGCAGGGACACCTCCCACTATCCCAGGGTGCTCGAAGCCCCCTCCAACCTGGCCTTGGGCACTTCCAGGGATGGGGCCGCCACAGTTTCCATGGACAACCTGTGCCAGGGCCTCCCCACCCTCACAGGGAAGAATTTCTTCCCAATATCCCACCTATCCCTGCTCTCTGTTGCTGTGAATCCATTCCCCCTTGTCCTGGCACTCCAGGACCTTCTAAACCCATTTACTTGTGCAATGCATGGAATCACAGAAAGGCTTTAGGCTGGGAGGGACCTTAAAGCTCATCCTTAAAGCCATGGGCAGGGACCCCTTCCATGAGATCAACTTGCTCAAAGCCCCATCCAGCCTGGCCTTGAACACTTCCAGGGATGGAGCAAGGGCAGGTTGGCCAATCACAACAGCCCCTCTGGCCTCAGAGCTACAGGTCTGTGACCTGAAACACCCCTGGTGCTTCCCAGAATCTTTGGACTGGTTCCCATGGGGATTGACACAAAGGTTTGGGCCGTGTCTGGTGACTTTGGAGAGCCTGCCTGTGAAGGACTGAGCTCAGAAGAGAATGAATAATGTTAATTAATAATAATATTCCCTATTTAAAGCTCAGAGCCCTGACTTGGTCTTGCAAGCTAGACCTTGATCAGGTGTTGTCCCTCCTTGTTCCAGTTATTCCTCCCAGTGCTGCCCAGAAAGTGTCACAAGGCCAAGGTTAGAACAGGTTTATTTGAGCATGAGATCCCTGGAGTGCTTTGATTCTCCATCCTCTGATGTCCTGCCCTGGCTGGTGAGCTTTAGAATCACAGAACACCAGAATCACTGAGGTTGGAAAAGCCCTCCAAGGCCATCAAGTCCAACCTGTGACCGATCCCCACCTTGTCACCAGACACATCCAGACATTGACACCCTCATTCCACACCATCCCTTTTTTCCCGGAGATGTCAGAGGAGCCCTTGGTTACGAATAGAGCAGTGGGTCCAGGCTCGGCGTGCAGGGACAAGTGGCTGCTCTGTCACTTCACCCCGCGGGAGCAGAGCTGTGGGGGCAGCACCCACAGCACCCACAGCCTGGCTCTGCTCCAGCCTCAGCGCCCTCCTCTCTTTCCCCGCTCCTTCTTTTCTCTGGGCAGGCAGCCAGATCCAGTCTGTGGTGTGCAAGAAGCTCTCCGATGGCTCAGCTGTCCCCACCCATTTCTGCAGCCCTGACACCAAACTTTCCGAGCGGCAGAGGCCGTGCAACACCGAGCCCTGTCCCCCCGCGTGAGTACACGGAGCACGGGGAGGGAGCCAGGGTGGAAAACCCACTGTGGAACAGGGCGAAATTCCCCCTCTCACTGCCATTCCCAAGTCTCAGTGCCCCACCCAGGGGTGACCCTGCCTGGCTGGAGCACTCTGCTGGGGAATGGGGGGAGTTTTCTCCTCTGTGCCTCACACACCCAAGGAGTCCCTCAGGAATTGTCCCAGCCCCTCCCTGGCTCCTCTCTTGAAGGGGAAGGACAGATGTGGAGGAACTCTGTGCTTCAGCCAGCGCTGCCTGGGAGGCTGTGGCCAGAGCAGGGCCAGGGCCGTGTGCAGGAGTGTGGGGACAGCCCCCAGTGCCCTCCAGGCTTTGCTGTTTGCCCCATCTCCAGGTGGGCCATTGGGAACTGGTCCGAATGCAGCCGCAGCTGCAACGAGGGCGTCCGCACCCGCAGCGTCTTCTGCAAGAGGAAGATCTCTGCCTTCGAGGAGAAGACCTTGGATGATGCTTCCTGCTCCCAGCCACGGCCAAAGATGCTGGAGCCCTGCAACAACCAGACGTGTCCTCCGGAGTGGGTCGCCCTGGACTGGTCGGAGGTGAGTGCCAGAGGGACACGGAGCTGGGGAAGGGTCAGAGGAGCGGCTGAGGGCACTTGGCGCGTGCAGCTGGAGCAGAGGAGACTGAGGGGAGACTCCGCGGGGGCTGCAGCTCCTCCCGAGGGGAGGCGGAGGGGCAGGGGCTGAGCTCTGCTCTGGGAGCAGGGGCAGGAGACCAGGGAACGGCTGGAGCTGTGCCAGGGGGTTGGGATGGAGATCAGGGAAAGGTTCTTCCCCCAGAGGGTGCTGGGCACTGCCCAGGCTCCCCAGGGAATGGGCACGGCCCCAAGGCTGCCAGAGCTCCAGGAGCGTCTGGACAACGCTCCCAGGGATGCACAGGGTGGGATTGTTGGGGTGTCTGTGCAGGGCCAGGGGCTGGACTGATGATCCCTGTGAGTCCCTTCCAGCTCAGGCTATTCCGATTCCATGATTAACATCATCCCTCACCTCTCTGAGGGCACTGATCCCTGGGAGGACAGTGAATCACCAGTGATGCCCACGAGTAGCTCAGTGTGGGCAATGTTGTATCTCAGGAGCCAGGAAAGGCAGGAGCAGGGGTGTGGGATCCAGAGCTGCCTCTGTCCCCTCCCTGCCGGCCGCCCTGACCGTGTCCCCTGTCCCTGCAGTGCACCCCGAGCTGCGGGCCCGGCTTCCGCCACCGCATCGTCCTGTGCAAGAGCGGCGACCACAGCACGGCCCTGCCCACCTCCCAGTGCCTCGAGGCCGCCAAGCCCCCCACCAGCATGAGGTGCAACCTGCGGCGCTGCCCCCCGCCCCGCTGGGTCACCGGCGAGTGGGGAGAGGTAGGGACACCCCTCCCCGTGGGGGGGGGTCGCAGGAGAAGCCTCTGCCCCTCCTCCACTCCTGCGGTGCAGGAGGCTTTCACCGGCCAGCACAACCCTGTGTCCACTCCCTGGGGGGCAGCAGGACCCCACGGCAGTGTCCTTTGCCACCTTTTTGGCTCTTTTGTGGTGGTGGCACAAGGGCAGAGCTGACTGGAGGGGGTCTCCCGGGCCTAGCAGGACCCCACTGAAGCCCCCATGGATAGCTGGGGGTCAGCAGGGCAGTGGGAATGATGAGCTGCAGAGGGGCACTAGCCCTACTGCCAAGTGGGGCCACTGCTGGTCCCCCCCATAGCCCAGCGGGGTGACCCTGACAGCTCTCCATGCCCTCCAACACCCCATAGCTGCAGGGTGACACCGGGGTGCAGGAGGCCTGGGAAAGGCCCGTGATTTAGGGATGGATAGGGGGATCCTCCCTGGGACCTGGAGATTCAGACCAAGCTTTTCTGGGATGCAGGGCCACAGCACTCAGTGAGTCCCTGCTGGGGTGGGAAGGGACGACCACCTCCAGCACCCTTTGCACCCCCCAACCCCCATCCGTGCCCTCTCCCACCGCATTCCTAAAGCCACAGTGGCCACGGCAGCTCCCTCTGTGCTGTCCCCACAGTGCTCTGCCCAGTGTGGCCTGGGCCAGCAAAGAAGGTCCGTCCAGTGCCTGGCTCACACCGGGCAACCGTCCAGCGACTGCGTGGAGACCCTGCAGCCCCCCGGGATGCAGCAGTGCGAGACCAAGTGCGAGTCGGGCCCCACGGACAACCCTGAAGGTGAGGGGTCCCTGGGGAGGGGACATGTGGGGCACTGCCAGCCACTGGGTACAGGGACATGGGAGTCAGCACAGCACGAGTTGGGCTCTAGTGTGTGGAGACCCCATCCCTGGAAGTGTGCAAGGCCAGGCTGGATGGGCTTGGAGCGACCTGATCTAGTGGGAGGTGTCCCTGCCCATGGATGAGCTTTAAGGTCCTTTGCAACACAAATCACTCCACAGAGTGGTTTGGGGTGGAAATGTGGCTGTTCTATGACTCTGGTCCCTCTGGTCCCAGGCCACCCTGGTGTGCCATGACCCTGAGGAATGAGGTAACTGCTCCTTGAGAAATGAGGAAACTGCACCTTGGCAAAGAGAGGTTTGCAGCAGTGAGGTCCTCAGCAGCTTCCTCATCACGGCTGCATCTTGCAGCTTCCTGGCTAAACCCCCGCCAGGAGCTGGACACTGGGGTCTCCTCACCCCGAGGTAACCCTGCTGCCTCCCGTCTCTGTGCCCTGCAGAGTGCAAGGATGTGAACAAGGTGGCCTACTGCCCGCTCGTCCTCAAGTTCAAGTTCTGCAGCCGGACCTACTTCCGACAGATGTGCTGTAAAACCTGCCAGGGGCACTAGGACACAGCGGGACCCCCGTGGGAAAACTGGAAGGCAAAAGCTCCGCCGGAGGGACACCGGGCCGTGCCCTCCCTCTCCGCCCTGGGAATCTCCCCTGGCTCCAACACAGACACTGCTCGTGCTTCCAGCGGGAGCCGGCGTCACCCAACCCCGTCCCCTAAAGCCACCCTTGGCCCCCGAGCTTCACAATGGCAGGTTCCCAGTTAAACCACTGCCCCCGCCTCGGCTGGATGAGCGGTGGGAGAGGGGGGAGCTGGGCAGAGCAGGGACATTACTTGAAATTCTGATGTTGTTATTTATTAGTAGCGGGCCCAGGTCCTGCAGGCGCCGAGAGCCAGCGAGGGAAGCGGCACCGCTCGCCCCATTCCTGCCTCATCCCCGCTCCGTGCCCCTGTGCCCGGGGCATCATGGAGCACCCGGGAGCATCCCAGGGGCCTGAGCACTCCGGGGGCTGCTGCCCTGCCCTCGGGATCCCAGGGGAGACAGGGAGGAGGTTTCAGGTGACAGGCGTGGCTTGTGGCTCCTGGGCGATGGATGAGGAGGAGCTGCTGTGGCAGAGTGGGGTTGGAGCGGGAATTTTTTTCCATTGGTTTGCTCCCTGCCACCTTGGGACTCGCAGCAGGGGACAGGGAGCAGGTCACCCCGCGAGCAGGGCGGTGATACCAGTTTAACTGGGAGAGGGGGCCATTCCAACCCTCGTAGGGACCCACTTTGATTGGGGAGTTCCCCTGTTTGTCCTTAAAGCCCTTGTCCCTTTTTTAGGACCGTTCTTCACTCCTTGAAGCACGAGCTGAGCTCGGGGCAGAGGCGTGCTCGGGGCTGCAGTCACTTCACGGGCATGGAGGCCGTGCCAGGCCCGGGGAGCGAAGCCAAGGAGGATGCAGGACAAGAAGTGTCCTGTCACAGTGTCCCCACGGCCTGGCGTGGCAGGGCGCTGCCCAGAGAATGCCACAGCCTCTGCAGAGGCTCCACTTCCAAAGGTGCTTTACTTCCAAAGGTGCTTTGCCTCCGAAAGGTGCTTTGCCTCCAAAGGCAGCCTGGCCATGCGTTGCTGTGGCCTCGAGGTGCCAGTCCCAGTGCCACCCACCCCTCTGCCCACAGGAGGCCTCCAGTAATGGGAAAAGAGGGAAAAGATGGGAAAAAAGGCTTGAAATTCCTCCAGGTCAACTCCCGGCCCAATCTGGGCTGATTTCTCCATGTGCCAACGCAGCCTGTGGAGGAGACCTGACTCCAAATCTCCAAAACCTGTGCTCTTTGTTATCACTATTGTTATTATTATTGTTCCTTTCAGGCCTTTCCTCTTCACAAAGACGGGAAACCTTGTCCAAAGCCGTGTTTTGTTCCCTGGGGGTCACCCCTGTGGTGCAGGGAGGGGACAGCCCTCTTTCCCCACAGCGAAGCCCCCACGTGTCCCTCTCCCCCCTGTATTTTGGTGCCCACCTGCTCCTCGGCCGATCGCAGCTTCTCTGGTGCTCAGCAAACCCCGCCGGGCCGTGGGGCCCTCGTTTGTCTTCCTTCCTTGGTGCCATGCTCTGACATTTGGGTGAGGGGAGGGGGTGTTTTCACCTTTTTATATAGATATATATATAATGGCAAATGTTTAACATACTAACTCTGAGGAGGAGCGACGTAACGGCATGAATTATAATAAAGGAGTAGCTACGATCCCGGGCACAGCTTCTGCTCCCACCTGTGTTCCTGGAGCCCAGGGTTGGGGCACCCACAGCACCACAGTCCCTGTGCTCACGCCAAAGGAAGGGTTTGGGAGCAGGGAAAGGTTTTCCCAAGGGACCGGAGCAGGTTGGAGACATGGAGATTCACCCAGAGCTGCTGTGGGACACAGAGGAACCCATGGCACCCCATGGCACAGAGACCCCCTGGGTAATGCTGGGCTGGGCTGGAAGGGGAGGGAGGGGATTCTGCCCCTCTGCCCTGCTCAGGTGAGACCCCACCTGCAGAGCTGCCTCCAGCCCTGGGTCCAACAGCAGGAGGACGTGGAAATGCTGGAGCAAATCCAGAGGAGGCCATGGAGATGCCCCGAGGGCTGGAGCCCCTCTGCTCTGGAGCCAGGCTGGGAGAGCTGGGGGTGTTCCCCTGGAGAAGAGAAGGCTCCAGGGAGAGCTCAGAGCCGCTTCCAGGGCCTAAAGGGGCTCCAGGAGAGCTGGAGAGGGGCTTGGGACAAGAGATGGAGGGACAGGACACAGGGAATGGCTTCCCAGTGCCAGAGGGCAGGGATAGATGGGATATTGGGAAGGAATTGTGCCCTGTGAGGGTGGGGAGGTGCTGGCTCAGGTCTCCCAGGGCAGCTGTGGCTGCCCCAGCCCTGGAAGTGTCCAAGGCCAGGTTGGACGGGACTTGGAACACCCTGGGACAGTGGAAGGTGTCCCTGCCCATGGCAGGGGGTGGCACTGGATGGGCTTTAAGGTCTCTCCCAACCCAAACCATTCTGTAACTCTTGGATCTCAGGCTGGCGCAGGGGGCAGTGGGGACATGGAGCAGAGCTGTCCCAGGCCTCAGCTTCCTGCCACAGCAACCCCGCTTTCCTCCGTGCCTCCAGCAGGGCCTCTTTGATTTAAAAGACCTGGAGGAAAAAAAAACCAGCAGCAACCAAAAGCATCTTGCTCCTAAAAACCACCTCCAAACAGAGCGTGCCCAGCACTGAGTGGCCACCCCCGGACAGGTCACATCCAGCTGTCACCGCAGGGTGAGGGGAAAGGTTTTCTGGAGGCTCTGAGCATCCCTGCTGGACTCCACCAGTGCCCACCCATTCACCCAGCTCAGTGACACTCAGCACCAGCAGCAGAGGTGGGGACACCCTGGGCAGGGCCACCCCAAGGCCCCCTGGCAGCAGAGCCACCGTTGTGCTCCCCACCCCCAGCAAACAGGCGCAAAATGAGGAAGTGGGAGGAGGAAAACAAAAATTAGTCGCAATTTGGAGCTGCAGCAGAAAGGCGAAAGCAAAGTGCTCCGGGATGGCCGCGGGCCCTCGGTGACAGGAGCCCCCAGCACCCCGGCCTGGGGTCAGGACACAGGGACACCATGGTGAGTGCCAGAGGGGCCCTCTTGGGACCCCCACCCTGATCCCCTCGGGCATCCCGGGGTGTCACCCCCTCTTCCTGCTGCCTCAGGGCAACTTCAGCCCTGCCCTCCCCGGCACCCAGCGTGGTCCCTCGCTGCTTTGGGAGGTGCGGGGGCCTGCCCCATGTCCCTGCTGGAGAGGGGACAGTGTTCCCCAGGTTGGGGACAGGGAATGAGGCTGGGTGAGGCTCTGGAAGAGGACACAGGGGTGGGGAGCAGCTGGGGGTGGGTGTTGGGTGCTGGGGGTCGGTGTCCCCCGGGACAGGATGGAGACCACCAGGGAGTGAGTCTGCACTGGCACAGAGTGGTTTGGATTTCACTGTCGCTGCTGCGGTACCCGATGGGAGAACCTCGTGTTCCTCCCGGCCCAGCTTCCCACTGGTGCTTCTGGTTTCAGCACTGGTGGTGCTGGTGGGGCAGAGCGTGGGGTGGGGGTGGCAGCAGGAGGGACCCTCTGGGTGTTGGTCCCCACGGTCAGACCCGGTGCCCGGGTGCAGGGGCTGCAGGCAGGACACGGGGCTGCTGGGGGGCCAGCAGCCACTTCTGGAAGTTGACCTGGAGGCAGAAGGGGAAGATGAAAGCTCTCAAAATTAGGAAGATGCTCAGACATGGGGTAAGGGGCTGCATGGTGTGCCCACAGCTGTGTCCTTCCAGCTCACAGCTCTGCTCCCTGCGTCTCTTGGCGTGATGCTCTCACCAGCAATTTCCGCCCAGACAGGAAGGGGACAGTGGCCAGCCTGAAACTGAAGCTTCTCCCACCCACGGTTGTGGCTGTCACCTCTGAGAGGCTGCTCAGGTGCTGTCCCCAAAGACACTGACACTGTCCCCTCCCCACCACCACCCAAGACCTGGAGGTTCTTTGTGGCTTCCTGAAGGACCAAGGGGCTGTGCAGCCAGGACCCCGACCCCGGCCAGGGCCGAGCCCCAGGGCCCAGCTCCCCATCCCCAAACCCTGCCTGTGCCTGGTTGTGACAGTGATGTGACAAACCTGCTGCTCTTCTCGAGGCTTCCGGTGGTTTTAAGGTGCTGCTGCCTCTGGGTTTGCCCTATCTTGACTCAAAAGGTGCCACCTTGGGCTGCATCCGCTCCTTGCTCAGGGCTTGCAGGTTTTGTCGGTGGTTTAGACCTCAGCTTCGAAGAGAAACATGATGTTTTGCAACTGCTGCCACAGGGCTGCTCCCCTCCCTGTCTCAGAGATCCTATCTGAGCACTGGGAGCATCCTGGCCCCGGCCACAGTGGGTGGTGGCAGTGCCATCCCACAGCTGGGCACTCCTGGGGGTGCTGATGGGCACCTCATGTGTCACCTGCCATGTGCACAGAGGCTGCAAAGGGCACCTGGAAGGTCCAGGGTGGACAAAAGCTTCTCCCTGCTTGGCATGAGGATGAAACGGCTTCAGGGAAGAGTTTGGTCCAGGCCCCCTTCCCTGGGGACCCCTGCGGTGGCAGCTTTGGCCTGTGGGGGGGACTGGACAGAGAAGGGCACTGGGACAGAGGAGGGGACTGAGGAACTGCTGCCCCAGACCTCTGGAAGCACATTTACCTCGTGTCCCCACTCCCCACAGGGATTCCACCTGCAGCCCCATCCCGTGGGGCTCGCTGGGCACAGGCCTTGGGTAATGCCAGGGCTTTAAGGGATCCTAATTCCTCTTCATTTCCCCCCAAGATTTTACCCAGTTTACTGAGCCCCGGCCCTGTGACCCCCCTGGGACACGCTCAGGGAAGCCAGGCTCCCACAAACAGAACAGGAACGCCCACGGCTCTGCAGGCAGCCAGGACAAACCCTTCATTCAAAGCCAGCCGGTGTTTTCCTCGCAGCTGGGCTGCACCAGGTGCCCCAGCAGAGCCAGGAAAGCCCCTGACCTGGCCCAGAGGAAGAGGAGGTGGCGAAGACACGCTCACCACTGACAGCTCTGAGCAGCTGAAGGAGAATCTCTGGCTGTCAACTCAAAAGCTCTGAGCTTTCAAAGCAGGAAGTGCTCGTATTTGCCTTAATTTGGCCTTAATAAGCAGCCCAGGATGCCTGTGCCAGAGGGCTCGGGTTGATGGGGACAGGGGACAGAGGTGTTTGGCTCCCCGTGGGTTCTTCCCAACCCACTCCTCCTGAAGCACAGGCTTTGGGGCAGGTTGGGTTGAAGCTGGGCATCTCCTGGGGTCACTGGCAGCTCCCTGGGTGACACCACAGTGACCTGGAGCAGATGACTGAGCCTGCCTGGGTTTTTCCCAGGTGGATTTTCTAGGGAATATTAGGATGAAGGGGAGGAAGAGGAGGGA
This sequence comes from Atrichornis clamosus, assembly GCA_013400975.1. Taxonomy (NCBI): domain Eukaryota; kingdom Metazoa; phylum Chordata; class Aves; order Passeriformes; family Menuridae; genus Atrichornis; species Atrichornis clamosus. Next base: position 156,252 of record WBMZ01013873.1, read on the forward strand.
AAGGCAAGGAAAAGGCCCATAAACAGCAAACAGGAGGAAGAGGAGGAGCTCCCCAGGTGGTTTCAGGCTGTGTGAGCAGCCCCTGAGTCCCCTGAGCTGACCCAGCCCCGTGGACCCCACGAGAAGGTGGTGGGACAACAAAGCCCAAATCCCTTCACCAGCTGTGGGGGTTTGGCTTGCATTTGGGGTTTGAGGGGGGCATGGATGCTGTTTTGGGTTGCAGAGCCCACTGAGGAGGGAGGTGGGCAGGGGAACAGCACCAGGATGGAGCCGGGCTGTGACGAGCAGCCCGGGGTGGGTGCGGGGGGCTGTGGGCACCCTGTGAAAATCAGGGGCTGCCAGGAGGCTCCAAAGGTGTCAGGATCCAGAGACCTGACCTCTGGAGAGCCTGCAGGAAAACAAAAAAAAAGGGGAAGAGAAGAAGAAAAGGGAAACGGAAAGAGTAAGAGGCCAGGGGCAAAGGGGGAGAAGTGAAATCGGTGACGGGAGCACTGGGGCTAAAGAGGAACCACAGGGATGGGGACAGAGGGGCCACAGGCAGGTCTAGACGGGGTGTCCCCTCCTGGGCACCCTGCCAGGGGCCTCATGGGCACCACAGCTGTGCCCAGCTCATTTCTGCTGCACACTGAGGGCGAGGGGAGGCCTTTGGGTGGTTTTTGCACAATGACACCTTAACCTCCCCTCCCAGCACAGGGCTGTGCTTACCCCACAAGGCCTTAAATCACAGCTCAGTTTTCCTGCTGCCCCACAGCCCCCACAGAACAGAGCTGGGTGAGCTGGGGGCAGCTGGAAAGAGGGGGCTGGCATCAACCTGGGCAGGGGGAGGGGGAATGGGGCACAGTGGCACCTCTGCCCTGGTGTGAGGAGGATGTGGGGGTGCAGAGGATGTCATGGGGGTGCAGAGACACCACCACCACCATCCTTCCCCTGCATTGTTCTGGTCCCTCTTTGGCTCATAAATCAGAGCCTGTGCATCAACTGCTTCGTTAGTCCTTCATTAGCCTGGGTGAGGAGCAGAGGTGTACCTGCAGCACCCTGTCTGCTCCTCTTCGGGTGCCAGGGGGTGAGGAGAGATCCAGCCAGAGGGATGGGACAAGTCCCAGTGGATTTTGAGCTTTGCAGGTTCCCAGCTTGGCCGAACCCCCACTTAGCACCAGGAGGGGCCTGTTTTGGAGCCACAGCCGAGCCAGGGACCCGTCACAGCTCCCAGCAGCCGTGGGGTCAGAGCCAGCCCTGGGGGCAGGCAGTGGCCCTGGCACAGTGGCCGTGTCCCTGTCCCCCCAGGGCAGCAAGGAGCGCTTCCACTGGCAGAGCCACAACGTCAAGCAGAGCGGTGTGGACGACATGGTGCTGCTCTCCAAGATCTCCGAGGAGGCCATCGTGGAGAACCTCAAGAAGCGCTTTATGGATGATTTCATCTTTGTATCCTTCCCCAGGCAGCAGGACAGGGGCAGGGAGCAGCAGGGATGGGATTCTAGGCTTTGTCAGGGCTGCCCCCATGCTTGCAGCGTGTCCCGGCCCCACACCGGTGGGACAGGGTTGGGGTCAGCTGCAGGAATGTTCCCCAGCTGAGTTGCACTTGGCAGAGGCACAGCAACCAAGCCCCTCATCCTGCTGTGCTCCAGGACCCACTCTGGTCCTTCCTTTGCAGCCACAGAGCCCTGAGCAAAGCCCCTCACCCGCTGTCTCCCCCTGTTCCTGCACACCGGGGACCCTCCTGCCTGTGCCAAGGGGGCCAGACCCCAGCGGCAGCAGCGACCATCGTCCCCTCTTGCTGTCACCCGCCCCCACCGATGCCCACAGCATGTCCTGGCTGCTCTGCGCCCACCACAAACCCAGGCAAACCCAGGATGGAGCGGGAGCGTCCCTGCAGGCACGGGAAGGAGGTGCCACCTCTCGCTCCCACCGGTGTCGGGACACGGGGGACACCAAAGCTCCCACCCTGCCCGGTGTTGCTGCAGCCCCCGCTCCCATCCCGGAGCTGACACTGCTGGACACCAGGCTCCGCAGCTCTCGGGCTCCGTGGTGCGGACAGGGACGCGTCCCCAAGCCCTTGCCGTGCCCAGCCCGCACCGGCTCCGCGCCCCGGCACCACCGCAGCTCCCCGCGCCCCAGTGCGGGGCTGGGCGCAGGGACCGCAGCCCCGAGGGGCAGAGCAGGGCACCGGGGGGGGGTTGCCGGGGTGGCAGCGGGGCTGAGGCCGGGCTGAGCCTCCTGCCCCCGCCGCTGTGGTTTCCCTGAAGATGTGGCCCTGTCCTTACAAGGCGATGCTGTGACTCAGCCGTCCCCCCGCACAGCCCTGGGGCTTTACATGTGTTTAGGGGTTGGCTTTGGGGTTGGCTTTTTTTTTTTTTTGAGGGGGAAAAAATACCCCACGCAGCCTCTTTCTTCCTTTTTCTGGTGCTGCTGCACACAGGGCTCTGTCCAGTCATGACTCAACATCCCAAGCTTCTGCATTTCCCAGAAAAGCCTCCCTCTTCCTGCCTTTCGGCCACTCTTATCCCCTGCTCCGCTGCTAGGTGGGACATTAGTAGGATATCAAAGGCTCGGGATAACCCCACCTGCACTGCTCCATCCCCAAACTCCATCCCCCCAGGGCGCGGGGGGCTCATCCCCATCCTGCTGCCGCCCCATTTCCAGGTGCAATTCCCTGCTTTTCCACTCCCCCTGCCCGCACTGAGTGACTCGGGGATGCTGCAGGCGAGGCAGCAGAGTGGCTGGTGGGCACGGAAAGGCGGGAGCCGCAGCTCCTCTCCTCTCCGTGCCTCAGTTTCCCTGGTTGTAAGATGGGGACGGGCTCCAAAAGCTGCAGATGGAGTGTGAGCAGAGGGTGAATTCCAGGAGGCGGCGGGATGCTGGAGAAGCTGCTTTTGGAGCTGATCCTCAGCCAGATCAGGGAGTTGAGGGGGTGCTCCTGCACCCATCACACTGCAGGGGACACGCCGGGGCCAAGGAGAGCCCCAGGTCCTGGCAGCAGAGCAGCTCTGCCTGCGCGCAGCCGGAAACCCTCGAGGTACTCCCGGTGCAGCTTCCAGGACGTGGCAGGGACCCCATATCCACCCTCCTGCCCTCGCTCTGACCGGTGCTGCCTCCGGGGTGGGGCTGGGCAGTGGGAAGGGGGCACATGGGAAGGGACACACGGACCTTGACCCGGTGCCCAGACCTACATCGGGCCGGTGCTGATCTCCGTGAACCCCTTCAAGCAGATGCCTTATTTCACCGACCGGGAGATCGAGCTGTACCAGGGCGCGGTGAGGCTGCCGGGGCAATTTGGGTTTAATTCGGTGCAAAACACCCCCCAGGGGCGTCCCCTGAGGCTCCGCCCTCCACAGCCCCTTGGCTGCTGCAGGGGTCAGTGCTCCCAAGCACATCCATGGAGAGTCAGTGACGAGACCCAGCAGCAAATCCACATTCCTGGGAAATTCAGCTCATAAATACACTCTAAAGCAACCCAAACATGGTAAAATCCAGCCGGAGTGGCTCTGCCCCAGCGAGCTTCCCAAGGAGGAGGGGAGAGCTAGAAAACACCAGACACGCTGCTGATGAGCTCATGATTGTGGGAAGAGGCTGATTCCCACGTGGGCAGAGCTCAGGGGGTTTGGGGAGGGGAGCTGGGGTCTGCTCTGTGCTCAGCCCCCGCTGCCCTTGTGCCCCGTTTAGGCCCAGTATGAAAACCCCCCCCACATCTATGCCCTGACTGACAACATGTACCGCAACATGCTGATCGACGGGGAGAACCAGTGCGTCATCATCAGGTACTGGGGCACGCTGGGACACACTGGGACACAGCTGGGGACGCCGTGTCACTGCCCTGGGGCTGGCTGTCCCCATCAGCCCTCTGCCCAGCCCGGGGGTTTCCCAGCTAAACACAGCAGCCGTGCAGGAGGTGGCTGAAGAGTGGTGGGTCCTGCGGGACCCGAGCTCTGGGGTGTCCCAGGGACCCCACCGGGCCACAAGGACAGTCAGGGCTGTGACCAGGGGGTCCCAGGCAGGGACAGAGCCTTGTGCAATGCACCTTTCCGGTGGAGTGTTGCAAGGGGAATGGCCAGGATGTGGGGCAAGGCTGGAGACTTCCCTTTGAGGCTCCCAAGTCTCCCTCCTCCCCTTCTAAATCCAGCAACAAGAAACCCAACATCTCCCTGGAGCGGCTCCTCACCGAGGCACGCTTGTACCCCAGAGCACCTGGGGAATGGCCATAGCCCCCCAAACTTGTCATCACCCTCCTCCTGCCCCAGCATCCCACCCCAGAGCCCCCAGGATGGGTGACCCTGGTGGGACCAGTTCACATCTCCTCTGCTTTGGCATCTGCACAGCGGGGAAAGCGGAGCCGGGAAAACGGTGGCAGCAAAATACATCATGGGCTACATCTCCAAAGTGTCTGGGGGCGGGGAGAAAGTGCAGGTAGGTCTGTTGTCCCCCTGGCACCCATCCCTTCACCTCCCAACCACTACCCACCAGCCCAGCCCCCAATTTCCCCGGCTGATGGTGGCACATGGAGCAGCCACTGCAGGACTGGGGACAGGCAAAGCCCCAGGTCTGTCCCCTCGGGGCACAGCTGTGCTCAGCCCTCTCCCTCCTCTGTTCCCAGCACGTGAAGGACATCATCCTGCAGTCCAACCCACTGCTGGAAGCCTTTGGAAATGCCAAAACTGTCCGGAACAACAACTCCAGCCGCTTCGTAAGTCCCAGGGCAGGGGCAGGGGGTCAGGGCTGCAGAAGAACCATTGAACCACCTGGGTTGAAAAGTTGACCTTTAAGATCAAGTTCAACACTGCCAAGGCCACCACTGGGCTATGTCCCCAAATGCCACATCCACACGGCTTTTAAATCCCTCCAGGGATGGTGATTCCACCAGGGCCAAGCACAGTCTGCTCCAGCACCTGACCACCCTTTCAGTGAGGGAATTTTTCCTAATATCCACTCTAAATCTCCCCTGGGGCAACGTGAGGCCGTTCCCTCTTGTCCTGTTGTCCTGATTCTTATACCCTGGGAGAAGAGACCGACCCTCACCTGGCTCCAGCCTCCTGCCAGGGAGCCGGGAAGAGTGATGAGGTCTCCACATAAACTGTGNGGCCGTTCCCTCCTGTTGTCCTGATTCTTATACCCTGGGAGAAGAGACCGACCCTCACCTGGCTCCAGCCTCCTGCCAGGGAGCCGGGAAGAGTGATGAGGTCTCCACATAAACTGTGCTGTCTTCAGCCAGCACCTCCCAGCAAAGCTCCCCGTGCTGTGGGAGAAGGGGTTGGGGGGAGAGAGGAATCCCATGGGCCAGGGCCACGGCTCTGAGCAGGATCTGTGCTGGGACAGGGGAAGTACTTCGAGATCCAGTTCAGCCGGGGCGGAGAGCCCGACGGGGGGAAGATCTCCAACTTCCTGCTGGAGAAGTCGCGGGTGGTGAGCCAGAACGAGTGCGAGAGGAACTTCCACATCTACTATCAGGTATGGGGGTGGTCTGGAGCTGCTGGGCTGTGGGGGATGACCAGGAGCCAGGTAACCACAGCCCCCCATTCCCTCCCATTCCCTCCCAGCTCATCGAAGGGGCGTCCCAAGAGCAGAGGCAGAATTTGGGCATCATGAGCCCGGATTATTACTTCTACCTGAACCAGACAGACACCTACCAGGTGGAGGGCACGGACGACCGCAGCGACTTCCATGAGACCATGGTGGGTGCCTGGGAGGGGAGCCCCCAAAGCCTCTGTGTGCCTGGGCAGGGGCTCACGGGGTCCCTGCACCCCCAGAATGCCATGCAGGTCATCGGCATCCGGGGCGAGGACCAGCAGCTGGTGCTGCAGATCGTGGCAGGGATCCTCCACCTGGGGAACATCAGCTTTCGGGAGGAAGGCAACTACGCTCGGGTGGAAAACACGGACTGTGAGTAGCCAAGTAGCTCCAGGGGACAGGTGGGGGCGGTCACAGGGACCCTTGGAATGAGTGACAAACTCATGTCACAAATCCCCCAGCAGAGGAGAGGGGCAGCCACCAGCACCCTCCCCACATTAGAGATGGGGAAACTGAGGCAGTGAGCAAATGGCTCAGGCAGAGCCAGGGGAGAGATGCCAGGAGTCACTTTGGCAGAGGAGGGACGCATCCCACGTCCCCTGTCATTGTTCCCCTGCTCGGATGGGGCTGGGGGTTCCCACCACGGCCGTGGGCACGGACGGGGAGAACACAGCCCTGACCACCCCCGCTCTGCCCAGCCCTGGCCTTCCCTGCCTACCTGCTGGGGGTGGACCAGGAGCGCCTCAACGAGAAGGTGACCAGCAGGAAGATGGACAGCAAGTGGGGCGGCCGCTCTGAGTCCATCACCGTCACCCTCAACGTGGAGCAGGCGGCCTACACCCGCGACGCCCTGGCCAAGGGTCTCTACGCCCGCGTCTTCGACTTCCTCGTGGAGGTGAGTGGGCCTCTGGGCTGGGCTGAGAGAGGTGGTCACCCACCACCTGCCCCAAAACACAGCCAGCCCCACCGCCCTGCAGCCCTGGTGATGGCTGTGCCCTCTGTCCCCGCAGTCCATCAACCGGGCGATGCAGAAGCCGCACGAGGAGTACAGCGTTGGGGTGCTGGACATCTACGGCTTCGAAATATTCCAGGTGTGCGTGGCTGTGCTGCAGGAGCCCAGCTGGGAATGTCCTGCCCTGCTCCCACAGTGGGGAGAGCACCTGGATCAGGGTGGTGGCCCCAGGAAGGATCCCTGGAGTAGCACACAAAGCACTGCTGGGTAGGGTCCTCAGTGAGCCAGAGGAGCAGAAGACAACTCAGCACCATTTTCTGTTCCACCTTTCGTCCAGAAAAACGGCTTTGAGCAGTTCTGCATTAACTTTGTGAATGAGAAGCTGCAGCAGATCTTCATCGAGCTGACCCTGAAGGCAGAGCAGGTACAGGGGGGCTGGGGGGCTGCAGGGCTGTGCCAGAATCCCAATTCCTGCATCCCTCCTCCTCCCTGGCACCACAGTGGGGGCGCAGCGTATCCCAATGGCCTGGGGCCATCCAGCTCTCCCTGTTCTTCCCCAGGAGGAATATGTGCAGGAGGGGATCAAGTGGACCCAGATCCAGTACTTCAACAACAAGGTCGTGTGTGACCTGATAGAGAACAAGCTGGTGAGTGGGTCCCCTCTGCCAGGGAGGCTTTTTTGGGGAGCAGAGGCACCCAGGGACAGGGGCTGGGTGGGCTGGGTGCTGCTGAGGACAGGTGGCAGAAGCCAGTCCTGCCGAGGAGCAGAGAATCCCAGAATGGTTTGGGTTGGAAGGAACCTTAAAGCCCATCCCATCCCACCCCTGCCACAGGCGGGGACGCCTTCCACTATCCCAGGTTGCTCCAAGCCCCATCCAACCTGGCCTGGGACACTTCCAACACCCGTGGGAGAGCAGCAGCTCCAAGCTGTGCTTCAGCATGAAGCAGCTGTGCCCGGGTGCAGGACTGGGCCCTGCCACAGCCTTGGGACACCCATGGCTTCCCTCCCCCTGTCCCAGAACCCTCCTGGGATCATGAGTGTCCTGGATGACGTGTGTGCCACCATGCACGCCACGGGCGAGGGCGCGGACCAGACCCTGCTGCAGAAGCTGCAGGCGGCCGTGGGCACCCACGAGCACTTCAACAGCTGGAGCTCGGGCTTTGTCATCCACCACTACGCAGGCAAGGTAGGTGGGGCACCCCAAACCCCACGCCCTGCACCCCACAGCGCTGGCCAGCCCAGCTGAGGTCCCCTCCTGTCCCCAGGTGTCCTACGACGTGAACGGCTTCTGCGAGCGCAACCGGGACGTGCTTTTCACCGACCTGATCGAGCTCATGCAGAGCAGTGAATAGTGAGTCCTGCAGTGCCGGGGTCCCAGGGGCACCCCAAAAGGGCTGGGAGAGAGGGCAGCACCCTTAATATCCCGGCCATAAAGGCTGGTCCTGCTTTTGAGGGATCCACAGCTCAGCATTCTGCGTCGCTCCACGGGCACCGGTGGCATCCCAGGGCTGCAGGGCTGGGCAGAGCAGGATCATCCACCAGCACTGGTCCTGGTCAGCCAGGGGGGTGGCCAGGGAGGGTGGACTCAGCTCCACAGTGCAGGATTTCCCAGCAGCAGAAGGCAGAGCTGGAGCTGGGCTCAGCCCAGGCCGTGCTGAGCCTGGGGAGCCTGGCAGCTCTCACCCGGGGACTGTCACCTCCCTTTCAGCGGGTTCATCCAGATGCTTTTCCCAGAAAAACTCGATTCTGACAAAAAGGGGCGGCCGACCACCGCAGGCTCCAAAATCAAGGTATGACCCACAGGCTGCAGAGCCTTTGAGGCAGTGGCAGGGGCTGTGCTCCCACCAGCACCTTTGATGCTACAGAGGTCGATCCTTGCAACAGAAACAGGCCAACGACCTGGTGAACACGCTCATGAAGTGCACCCCACACTACATCCGCTGCATCAAACCCAACGAGACCAAGAAACCCCGGGACTGGGAGGAGAGCAGGTAACAGGGAGCCCACAGAGCTCAGGGAACGGGACCTGGCCATGGAGAAGTGGCCAGGACCAGCTTTCCCCAAAAAACTGCACCGCTGGGCTGCCCACACACCCAGGGGAGCACAAGCAGCTGTGGGGGCTCATCGTCCTCTTTGGATGCACCACCCAGAGGCTCCCTCTGAGCCCCAGGAAGCTCTCACACATCTCCAAGCAAACAGGGGCCAAAGAGCCCCAGCAGGTCCCCTTCTGACCTCCTGTCATCCCACATTGTCCCTCCCTGCTCCACAGGGTGAAGCACCAAGTGGAGTACCTGGGGCTGAAGGAGAACATCCGGGTGCGCCGGGCAGGGTTCGCCTATCGCCGCCTCTTCCACAAATTCCTGCAACGGTGAGCGACCTCTGGGATAGGGGCTGGCAGATCCCACAGCCCAGCAGCAGCTCACGGCTTCCCATTAGGAAGAAATTCCTCCCTGTGAGGGTGGGGAGGCCCTGGCACAGCTGCACAGGTTAAGAGAGTTAGGGGTGTTCAACCCGGAGAAGAGAAGGCTCCAGGGAGAGCTCAGAGCCCCTTCCAGGGCCTAAAGGGGCTCCAGGAGAGCTGGAGAGGGACTGCGGACAAGGGATGGAGGGACAGGGCAAGGGGGAAGGGCTTCCCAGTGCCAGAGGGCAGGGTTAGATGGGATATTGGGACGAAATTCCTCCCTGTGAGGGTGGGGAGGCCCTGGCACAGGTTTCCCAGAGCAGCTGTGGCTGCCCCATCCCTGGAAGTGCACAAGCCCAGACTGGACGGGGCTTGGAGCACCCAGGGACAGTGGAAGGGGTGGAACGAGGTGGGCTTTAAGATCCCTTCCATACTGTGGGATGCTGTGACCCTGCCGTCCCCGCAGCTACGCCATCCTGACCCCCGAGACGTGGCCGTCGTGGCGCGGGGACGAGCGCCAGGGCGTGCAGCACCTGCTGCGCTCCGTGCACATGGAGCCAGACCAGTTCCAGATGGGCCGCAGCAAGGTGTTCGTCAAGAACCCCGAGTCGGTGGGTGGCCCTGGCCCCGGGGACACTGGGCACGGCTTTGGGCTGGCGCCTGAAGGGTTTTTTTTAGCTTTTTGTTGTGTTTGTAGCTCTGTAGATTTTTAATACGTAGCTGTGTCGTGCCTAACGCTTTCTCGCTTGTTTTTCACCTCTCTGGCATTTTGGAGCAGTAGTTAAACGTTCTCGCATTTTTGCTACGTGTTTTGCCTTTGTCCAAGGAAAGGAATTTTTAGGCAAGGACTCGTTTTCCGCCAAACTTTATAGACATAACAAAATGTAGGGCAGAAACCCATGGAGAAACCCCAATAGAGGGGCAGGCCCAAAGGGTGGGTGGGCTGCCAAAGTAGCTGTGCCCCCAGTTGGACAATCTCATCAAAAATAGGCTGAATAATTGGACTCATAAAAACTGTAAGAATCTATTATGGGGTGCATTTTTTTGGTCACGGTGCACCTGAAAGCTTTCATTAAATACCTGCCTTTCTACCACCTCCCTAATCCTGTTTGGAAAGACTTTTCTTTAGTTTCAAGGCACCGGGGCAGTGCTGGGCAGGGCTTTGGGGTGCCCTGGCCAGCCGTGCTCAGCACCGCCCGTCCCTCCCAGCTCTTCCTCCTCGAGGAGATGCGGGAGAGGAAATTTGACGGCTTCGCCCGGGTGATCCAGAAGGCCTGGCGCCGGCACGTCGCCATCCGGAAATACGAGCAGATGAGAGAGGAGGGTAAGGCCGGGCAAGGATGGGAACAATGGCACTCCAGCCCCTCTTTTAGGGCGCCTCTCACTGGGACAGCCCAGCTGGCAGAGCAGCAGCCTGGCTCCTAATCGTGGCACTAATGAATGGGGTGAGGAGACACTCCACCATGAGATGTCTGGAGTCTTTTCCCACTCTTAAAGGAGAGCACAGATTTCCTGCTCCTATTTCCAGCCCTGGGAACAGAAACAGATCCTTGTGCTGTCTCACTCTGCATTTCATTGCCTGCAGAGGGATGGGGACGAGTAGCTGGGAGTCAGTGCTGGCAGAGGGTTGGGACAAGCCCGTGGTCCCTGCCTGACCCCATCACAGGTTTTCCCACCCTCCCAAGTGTGCAGTGAAAAATCAAGGAGGAAAACCCAGAAAGCAGCTGGGTCCATCCCTCCTTCCCGCAGCACAAGGTTTTTTGAAGGCAATTAATGGGTTTCAAAGCCCGCCAGGCTCCAGCAGCTGGGATTCCTCCCCTGGCATAAACCAAGCCCCACTTCTTGCTGCCATGACCCCTGTGACAGCTCCCACAGCTGCTCTGGGAGGGCTCTGAGCCAGCAGCACAGAGCCCTGTCCGACTGGCACCGCTTTGGGGTCCCTCACAGCCGCCAGCATCCTCTACAACTTCAAAGAGAGGAGGAGGAACAGCATCAACAGGAACTTTGTGGGTGACTACCTGGGCATGGAGGAGCGGCCGGAGCTGCGGCAGTTCCTGGCCAAGCGGGAGAGGATCGACTTTGCCGACTCCATCACCAAATACGACCGGAGGTTCAAGGTACACGGAGCCACCTGGGGCGTGGGACCGGCCAGGCTGGTGGCTTCGCTGGGGAGGGATGTGTGTGCAGGGCTTGTGCCCCCAGCAAACCCCCCTGACCCCCCTGTCCTGCCCTTTCCCAGCCCATCAAGCGGGATTTCATCCTCACGCCCAAGTACTTCTACCTGATCGGGCGGGAGAAGGTGAAGAAGGGTCCTGAGAAGGGGCAGATCAAGGAGGTGCTCAAGAAGAAGGTGGAGCTGCAGGCGGTGAGCGGCGTCTCGCTGAGGTGTGTCCCCTAGCACGGGCTCTGCACGGGGGTCCAGGCTCCACCCCTCCCCTCCGGCAGCCTCTCCATGCCCCAGTGCTCCCCAGGCCCTCGCCCATGGGGACATCCAGCCCTGAGGAGGAGGCTCCTCACAGAGGTCGGGGAGTTTTCCAACTAAATCGCCCTCCAAATTTCCTCGGGGTGAACCCAAACCCAGCAGAGCCCCCAGCTCCCCCCCCCCAGCCCGGCTGGCACCAGCCTTGCCCCGCTCTGATGCCACCACGTCCCCCAGCACCAGGCAGGATGACTTCTTCATCCTCCACGAGAACGACGCCGACAATTTCTTGGAGTCCATCTTCAAGACGGAGCTGATCAGCCTCTTGTGCAAGCGCTTCGAGGAGCTCACCCGCTCCAAGCTGCCGCTCTCCTTCAGGGACACGTAAGGACGGAGGCCAGGAGAGGGGACAAAGCAGGACAGGGTCCGGTCACCGTGGTCTCATGGCTTCTCTCACCCCTAGACTACAGTTTCGGGTGAAGAAGGAGGGCTGGGGCGGTGGTGGCACCCGCAGCGTCACCTTCACCAGAGGACAGGGCGACGTGGCCGCCCTCAAAGCTGGAGGCAAAACCCTTACGGTCAGCATCGGGGATGGGCTCCCCAGGAATGCCAGTGAGTGCCAGGGCACCCCGGGGGTGGCAGGGGGGGACACAGGAGCGCTGGGGTCACAGGAGGCCTGGAAACGTCAGGGTGTACCCTGGCCCTGTGGGGTTTGTGCCTCACCCGGGCAGGACCCACTTCTGCCACCTTCCACTGGCAGCACGGGGCGCTTTGGGGAACAGGGCAGCTGGATACAAATGGGGGACAGCCCCCCCAGCTGCCTCTGAGGACTGCCACCTAACGGGGGGGCTTGTGTCCCCCCAGAGCCCACAAGGAAGGGGGCAACACAGAGCAGAGGCGCCAGCAGGTGCCCGGCGCCCTCCCGCAGCGCCCCACCAGCACCCGGAGGTGAGGAGGGGGTACCAGGGCGGGGGGACCCCAGCCAGGATCCAGCCAGCACCGTGCTCCCGGGGGGTGCAGGCTGTGCGTGGCCCCCCTGTAACGCCCCCTCCTGGGACGGCGTCTTCCAGGAGCCTGCAGGAACGGGGCACCGCAGTTCCCCCGCGGCGATGGCCGGGCTCAGCGGGACAACACCTACAGGATGCCCCAGAAGCAGGCGCGGGGCCCCCCAGCCGCGGCCCCTCCCGCCCGGAACGCCGGCCACCAGCCCAAGGCACGGCCCCCATCCGAGCACAACATGGATTTCCTCAACGTGCCCGACCAGGGGGTGGCCGGGTAGGTCCTGTCCCACTCCCTCTCCCTGCCCCATCCTCCTCTCCCTCTGCCGCCAGCACTGGGAGATGCTCTCTCCCCTCTAAGGAGGGGACCAGACTGGGGCAAGCTGGCTTGGCTGGCAGGACACATCTCCCAGGCTCTTGTGCATCCCAGTTCTCCCAGATGCTGCACTGGGCGGACCCCTCAGCAGGCACAGAGCACCCCACGGGTGTGGGGCAGCAGGATGGGCAGGAGGGTGCAGCTGCTCCTGCCCCAGTACTCCCAGTCCCTGCACTGGGAGGACCCCGCTGCAGGCCCGGAGCATCCCGGGGGTGGGCACGGCAGGATGGGAAGGAGGGAGCAGCACACCCCACGCCCTCCTGCCCTGCCGGTGCGGACGCTGACCCTCCCACCCCGCAGGATGCAGCGCCGGCGCAGCGTGAGCCAGCGGCCACCCCCGGCCAGGCGCCCCAAGCCCCAGCCGCAGGCGGACGTGCCGCGGTGCCGGGCGCTCTACCAGTACCTCGGGCAGGACGTGGACGAGCTCAGCTTCAACGTGGGGGACGTCATTGACATCCTGATGGAAGGTACCAGGCTCCTGCCCCGCACAGCTTCTCTCCCCGCTGTGGTGGCACCCGCCTGACCTGGCTTTTTATCCCCTTCCCAGATATCTCCGGCTGGTGGAAAGGCCGGCTGCACGGCAAGGAAGGGCTTTTCCCTGGGAACTACGTGCAGAAGATCTGAGCTGGAGGAAAGGAGGGGGTCCCCATCCTCTCACCCCACCTCCACGAGGCTGTGCCAGAGGGGCCAGTGGTGGCTCCGTCGAGGTTTTCCACCAACGCTGGCATGGAGCGAGCGCTTCCTCACGAGTGCCCCGGACTGTGCTGGTGCCAACTGCTGAATCCCACGGCCCCCGTGGCTGGTGGCATCCCTGCAGCAAGGACGGGCTCTTTGCTGCTTGTTCGTACCCTGGGACTGAAACTGCTCCGTTGAGTCCGGGGTACAAATAGAATCGTTGTTAATAATTATGGTAAATAATCAGACTCAGCAAATCTGATTCGGAAATTGAGTCTGGGGGTTGTATTCTCACCCTGGTGTCAGCCCGTGGCTCCCACTGGCCCCATGACATGGTCTGTGATGTGGGCAGACACAGATCAGAGGCAGCCCTGTTCCCCCCACCTTGAACCTCCAGAAGGTGCTGAACACAGAAACAACTCCCCCAGGAATCCAGCTCAAGCATCTCCACATCCCGGCGTGACTCTGGATTGCTCAGCACAGCCAGTGGGAGCTGCAGGGCAAAACAGGACCGGGGTGCTGTCACCATTCCCTGATTTTTCATAAGAAAAACTCCAAGGATCTCTAGACAAAGCCCACTGAGCTGTCACAGCTTTTTCTGCTGGTGGTCAGCAGCCTGCTGGACCACCCAGTTTGGGGGGACAGGGGGTCTCATCCATGAGGTGCCAGGATCGATGCATGGGGTGGTAACTGCCGTCCTCGGCTGCACCGGCTCCAGGATCCAGGGACATTCCAGCCCCCAGGACAGGGGGATAGCTGGGGCTTGGTGGGGCTGGGGGAGTGTTGGGTGGGGGCTGAGTCCCACCCGGGGCCGCTCCAGGAGATTTTCAGCAGGAAAAGGGATGAACAGGGCCGACATGTCCGGGCTCATGTCCGGCTTCCCCCTCGCTTCCTGCTCCCCCCGCCAAGCCCTGCGCCGGAGGAAGTGACGACAGCCTGATCCCACAGGGCCCAGCCTCAGCCTCACATCCCAGCCCTCCTCTTCCTCCTTCCCGAGCCCCCACTGACAGCCCGATCCCACAGGCGCAGCCTCAGCCTTGCATCCCAGCCTTCCTCTTCCTCCCCCACTGGAGCTGCTCCCACGTCACGCAGACCTCCCCACCTCAGAGTTGGGGGGCACAGGGGGCCCTGTGTCCTCCAGGGTGGGGATAACAGAGAGCAGGACCCTGCTGGGATGGGAAGTTCCCCATGGGACTGGAAATTCCTCACGGCCCCACGCTGGAAATGGTGGTTGCCCCCCCACCATTATGGGGTTTCACAGCCCCTGTGGTCCTTGGGGTGATTTTTCCTGGAAATCACAGGTTTTTATGAGTCCTTGCACCGCAGAGTGCAAGGTAGGGATGAGGGGAGCAGGCAGAGCCTCTGGTTATTATTTTAATGAAAAATAGTGGCTTTGGAAACTCTGGGGATTTAGGAAACTCCTTCCTGCACCTTCCAGCCCTTCCTGGGGGCTGGAGGAGGGGGAGTGGGGGGCTGCATTCCGGCAGTGGGTGCTGTCAGAGGGGATGCTCCCACTGCAGGAAGGTGGGAGTTGGGCCAGCTCAGGCATTCCCTGGGGTGCTCTGGAGGACTCCAGATGCTTGGAAAGGCTTCAGGGACTTGGGGGTCTCTCAGGGCCTCCTGGTGCTCTGAGGATCCTGGAGGCCCCAAGGGGCTTGGGCTGCTCCTCAGGGCCAGGCATGAGCAGGGGGGTGTTCCCAGGAGTCCAGGGTTCTCCAAGGAACTTGGGGTGCTCAGAGGACCCTGGGATGCTCTAAGGGCATCCCACAGGACTTCCCACAGGGCTCAGGGTGTGAGGAGCCCGGGATGCTCTGAAGCCCCCAGGACACTCTACAGCCCCAGGATGCTCCGAGGACCCTGAGATGCTCCAAAGCCCCCAGGAAGCTCCAAAAACCTCAGGATGCTCCATAACCCCTGTCCCTGGAGTGTTCCAAAGCCCCTGGGGTACTCTGAAGGCTCCCAGGATGCTCTAAGGCCCCCTGAACGCTCCAAAGGCCCTGGGATACTCCAAGGCCCTCAGGATGCTCCAAGGCTTTCAGGATGCTCAACCCCCCGGGATGCTCTGAGACCCCCGGATGCTTCAAAGGCCTTGGGATGTTCCAAAGGCCCTGGGATGCTCCAAAGGTTTCAGGACGCTCTGACACCGTCCCCCCACCGGGTGCTTCGAGACCCCCGGGATGCTCCAAAATCCTGCGATGTTCCAAAGCCCCCGGGATGCTCCAAAGCCCCCCGGGATGCTCCGATCCCCCGGGATGCTCCATCTGCCCGCAGGCGCTGGGATGCGGAGTGGGGGGAATCACCCGGGAAAAGCAGCCGGGGGGGGAACCGGGGCGGGGCTTCCCCCCCCCCCCCCC